>JBBMEG010000024.1:2638959-2648971 GCA_037832605.1 Cyclanthera cordifolia
TTTTTTTTTTTGTGTGTAACAAAATTAAATTCTAAGTTAAATAATGTGAGATAGATGACATAAAGTTTGGGACTTTATGAACATGAAAGTGAGCAATACACTAATCATCCACTATAATTGCAAAAATATTTCCCAACTTTGGTGTGCCAACCTTTGGGAAAAAGGAGAGCACTCTATCACAGGAAACTTTATAACATTAACTAATTAAACTTATTTAGGTGGTTAAATTTCATAAAATTAGGAGGGCCCTCCTAAAAATAAAGAAAGTTTTAGGCCCTCAATGGCAACTTTAATTTACCCCTTTTTGGCTTCTCTTTTAGCTTACAACCTTCATGAATTGCAACACATGCCCATCATCCACTTCTTACTCCATTAAAGTAACCATTTTTTCTGATTAATATCCAACTCTTTTTATCTCAAACTTTCGAACCAATTTTTATTGGATTTTTTTATTTCTTTTTTGTCTATTTGTAGGAAATTAGAAATATTTATTAAAGTGCAAGTGTACAATAATGTATAATTAATTTATTTCCTGGAAATTTTTATTTCCATTTTTGGATTGGGTATTAATTAGTTGTTCTGGACAATCAAAAAAAAAAAAAAACTTCTCTCAAAGCACTACCAATTGGATGTCAATTAATCAAGCAAAAGGCCATGCATGCACGATCCTCTTCTTTCTTGTATGTATCAGAAGTGGGTCACGCACAAGCCTGAAGTTTACTGCTTAACGACGTCGTTTTTCAATCAAGCCATCATGCCCACTACTACCCTCCACTAATCCAGTTTAATTTCCTCAATTATAAAATTTAAACTAAGATTTGAAAGCTAAAAATGAACAAATAATGTAGCATCCACAAGTTTGTTTCTATTCTTGGAATTTGGTAGGAATTCAAATATGAAACAAATCAAGCTTATACCAACAGCAGATTACTAATCTCCCCTGAATTAATTTAAGGTAAGATCAGGAAGATTAAACTAACTCTACTTGCATATAATCAATTTTTACATGTGGGAAGTAATTATGTAATTTACAGAGGGCAGAGCAGAACAGAGCAAACAAAAATCCAAAATCATTAAACCCTATTTTCTCATCTCGTTTGATGATCGAAAGAAGAAGAAGAAGATGATGATGAAATCTACCTTTTGCGTTTGGAACTGATTTAGCCCCAAGCACTCCAAATTTTCTCGCCTACAAAACTCACGAACCTTCTAACCGATCCTTTTCCTTCTTCCTCCTTGTCTTTTCCAATACCGTCGCCGCCGGTTTCTTTCTCCACAAGATCCGATACCTCGTTCATCGGTCGGTTTTCCTTTCCGAGGCTCGACTCGGACCGTTTCGACTCACCAAGAGCCGATTCGTTATTCTTCTTCCGTCTCTCTTTCTTGCAGTTCCTCAGCGTAGTTGATGTACCTTTGGATTTCGCCAATCCGTCTTCATACGCTTCAATTACTTCGTGAATAAGTTGCCGATTGGGCGACGAGTCCCATCTCGCCCAGTATCGCCGATAGCACATGAAACAATCGCAATCAAACACCGGAGCGTGATCTACACCGCTCTTGACGCCGGAGATTCTGCGTACGGCCTTCCGGCTTCCGGAAGCGCTGGTGTTGGTACAGGAGATGAGATAGGCCAGGACTTCTTTATCGTCGGCGGAGAGCGCCACCGTGATAGCGAATATGGCGGCCGGGAGAAATGAAAGGAAATCGGAGATGATCGGCGTCGATGGATGGACGGAGCTTTTCCGGCAGAGTTTCTTCATGGTTTAATTAGAAGAGAGAAAAGAAGACGAAGGGGAAGAGGTGGGGTTTTGGGTGAGGCGGTGTTGAGGTTTTTATTCACTACTTCACAGGAGAGCCGATGGTGAATTGGGCAATAATCACGTGCGACGCGCAACACGATTCAACGATCGTTGAGTGGGACCCTCCACGATCAGTCCATCAGATTTCTATTTTCCGTGTAATCAGTTTGTAAGTCAATCACATTTCTCTGAAAAAGTCTAAAGTCAAGGACACCTCAATCTGACCAAACGCTGCCGTTTATGACTGGGCCTCGACTCAGTCTTTGGCCCATTGCAAATTTTCAACTTTAATTTAATATTTGTATTTTTTTTTATTATTATTATTTTTTTTAATAATCACCCGGGTTATGCCCAAAGGACACTTCTCTAACTTCTTTTTTTTTTCTTAAATAATTAAAAAAATGAAAGAAACTTATGACATTTTCTGAAGTCATGAAAGCAAAGCCAATTGGATAGTTGGACAATTGCATTTTGACATATGATGTGTGTGACATGTATCATCTTATTTCATTCCTCCAATCGCATGCTAATTCGCTTGCTTTTTTTTTTTTTTTTTTTAATTTTGTTTATTATCTTTAAGTTCATTTCTCCTTATTAGTAATTAACTAGTTTAATAAAATAAATACTCAAATATTAAATTTCTTAATTATTATGTTATACTCAAATATACATATTACTAGAGCTATTGGTACTTGAGACTATATTTAGTATCCACATAATTCATTTCTATGTTTGTCAATTACTATAAATTAATTTTCTATAGATTCTTTTGACATCTGAATATTGTAGAGTCTCGAGATACACACAAGTTGGTCTGAACAATCATAGATATCAAAAATAAATAAATAAACAAAAACCAAAATTCATTTAAAATTAAAATTACCAAAAGATTGGTGACTAGATGGTTTTATTGTGGTACTGAAATCCAATTCAATATCACTGTCATTTATTGTTGGGTGAAAATTGATATTTACTCTCATTTATTTGAAACTACTAACTTTCTATATGATTTTTGATGGCTATGATTAAAAAAAAAGAAAAGAAAAATTTAGTGATAGATAGGAATCCATCAAGCTAAAGAGGAAATGATTTATTTTTTTTTTCACTCTTATATGCCTTTCTGCTATCTCAAATATGCCCTTAAAATAGTGAATGTCAAAAATTGGGTATATATATGTATTAATTTATTTATTTACTTTTTTTAACTATAATGTCTTTATCAACTTCATTTGGGTTCTTTCAGAAATGTTAGTTTAGTTAAGATAATGAAAAAAAAAAAAAAAAAAAAAAAAGGAAGAAGAAGAAGAAAGAAAGAAAGAAAGAACAAGAAAAGTAGAAGAGAGAGAGAGAGAGACGGTCTTTATGACTTGCATACGTATTTATGAATCTCAACCTGGGGAAAGTAAGAATTTCTCACTTGTTTTGATTTGAGGGAGAGGAAAGAATAGGTCAATAACAATGATTTTTGGAGGTTATTGTGTAATCCACGTATTAGTGATCCAAACACGTAGTTGATGAAGAAAGCATAATAATCATTCTTTACTTGTGTGGGAGTCAACTTGATAGCTTCTAAATTTTGGACACAACTCTACTACAAAGTCCTGAGTATTAATGCTTTCCCAAACATAATTCTTTAAGACCATGTCAAAGTTGTTCATGAGAATAGTATTTATTCATAAAATGTCACTCGTTACTAGAGTCTACTAAGTTAAGGAAGATATCAATGACAGAGATCTTCAGCAAAAGGGTTCAAGAACTTTGCATACGGCTCTTGATCCATGATTCGAGGTGTTTGAGCTCCTCGGTGTTTATCGAATGGCCAAGACCAGGATACGCCTATCGAATGAGAGGAAGGAACCATTTTAGATTTTGAATCAAAATCTTGCAAGGATTTGTCGAGTGGAAGTTGAGCAAATTACCTTAAATTCACAGCTTAGTCCGGCCTTTTCAAGAAACGGAGGCCCGGCTTGACCAGCTTCGAACAATACGGTTCTGTCGTCGATTCCGTGAGACCATAGGATCGGTGTCTGCAAAGACATTCAGATATTATAAGTTGTGTGGCATTCACAATTTTACAACAGAAGCAACTAAAATGACGAAGCACCCTCCATAAATACAGAGGACGAAACCCTGCATGCTACAGTTTTGAGGATGTTCAATGACATTATAATTCTAACTTTTAACAGAGCTGTAGCTGGCTGATAGTGATGCGCCAATGAACGCAGAATCAATTGATGATTCAGACAAAGCAGTTACTTTGACATAAGCAAGAACTACATGTTTCAATTTCTGGTGTGTTTTTTATTAATAATTTTGAAAATGATTATTTTCAGTGATGAGAAATAAGGAGCTATTTTGAATAGTTTTGAGGAAAAAATTATAGTAATAACTTTTTTGGATGAAATTGTTAAAAAAAGTGATTATAATACCTTCTTTATAATAGCTCCATTAAAGCTTGAAACAAACGCCCTAAAACAAAAGAAACATTGCTCTAGTGGCATTATGTGTCAGTAAAAAATTATAAGTTCAAATTCCCCAACCTCACGTTGTTGAATTTTTTTTTTTTAAACCATAAAAGATATCAACAGAGGAACTTTATACATGAAAAATGCAAATGTTGAAAATGTATACCATAATCCAATGAAATATTCGTAGTAACTTAATAAACAAATTATTGAATAAGGATTCTGAAGAAAACTATATTCTTTTGGTTCCCATTTCAATAAACGATCACATAATCAAAGAAAGAGTTGAGTACCCTCTTTGCATCAGGATGTATTTGGTCGATAATGGTTGAATTGAAAGGAACCCATCCGCTAAATACTGCACCTCCTCCTAGAGTCTTTGGATATAACAAAACGCTGGCTAATGTCAAGGCACCTGCAAGAAGTTATATCAAACTAGGAGTTAACAGCAACAAAGAAAAAAAAAACTATCATATAATAACTTTACATAACTAACCCCAACCTATATTTTTAAGCTTTTATGTTGATTAGTAATTTACATAATTCAAAATGATATCAGAGCAAAAAGAATTGAGTTTGAATCTATGTCGTGTCGTATTCTTCCCCATTTAAAATTAATTTCACTTTAGGACATTTATCAAATTTGTAAGACTCACAAGTGAGGAGAGTGCTAGTTAATATAATTAAATTTACCCCAACCTATAAACTTAAGCTTTTAGGTTGATTGGTGATTTAACATAACTCAACATATAAACATATAAAGCAAATATAGATGTGAGGACAAAGACAAAGACCTCCTTGACTGAATCCGCATAAAAATATGTTATTTGGACTTATGCCACCATCTACCACCTTGTCTATCTTTGCATGTATACTTTGTACTGCTTCAAGAACAGAGCTTTCAGCCTTTGGACTATCCTGTTTCATGAAATAAAGCAACATTTAAAAAAAAAAAAAAGCTATGGAACCTTATTTAGAGAGCACTAGTCAAAGCTAAAAAGGAAACAGCCAGCATTTCGCTTTAGGAAGGTACTTCAGAAGCAGCAAACAAATAGTCCATTTTCGATAGAAGTTAAGAGTTATTCTCCAAGAGATTTAAGTGGAGATGCATCAAACAATAAATTATCTTTGCAACGAACAGAAAATTCTTCACATGAGCCAACCTTTTTAGGAAGGAAAAAAGTGAATAGAGATAGCTTAAAGCAGTAACTTACAGCAGTTATTGGAATCTCATGAATGTCAAACCATGAGGGCATCACAGCACCATCTGCAAGTGGAAAGAAATTGGCAAATTGAAGAATAAAAAGATTAAAACGCTTTTTCAAAAAGAAGATGCTGAAGACAACAAGTGGAAGTAGGGTTGTAATCATAGACCTAACGGCTATCGTATTCTTGCTGTGGGGATGCAGACAAACTTGCTGAACATTGATTGGCTAAGGAAAATATTATCATATATAAATGATGAGAACTATCTTCATTGGAACAGGTATATTGAATGAAAAATCTAAACCAAATTCATGAGAGTTTTGCGCAGAGTAGACGATATCGTACTAATTTGGAAATTTTGATTGTGTTGTCATCCTTGCACTTGCCTTTACATGAAGAGTGGAAATATTAGCATTTAATTCTTTGTCACCACAATCTCTATTTTTTAGGTTAAAATCATCCTAAGCTCTCCAAAATACTCATTAGACAATACCTTATCCAAAATCATCTATGAGGGTAAAATTTAAGTCTTCAGGGGATGGCACTACCAAGTTTCAAGCATCACATTTTTATTCAATACAATCATACCATTCTAAAGCATACAAGCACAAGTTCTAAAACAACAGGGAAAATCCAAGTTCATCGTTCCAAATCCAACAACACACTGAGCATATGATTTTTAAATTCGAACAAGAAACGATGCCAGTCAACACAATGAAATCAAACCCACAAAACTACATTCCCTCAACATGGAAGGACAATTCATGCAATACCCAACAAACATACCAATTAAATCGAACCGCTACGAGTAATTTCATATAAATTAGAAATATAAACAGGACAAAATCCCGTGCGGCCATCGAGAGCGAGAGGGGAAAAAAAAAATCCTAAAAGAGAAATGATAAAAAAGAAAACTCACAATTACAGGTGACTGGATTGGAAGGAGCAGAGGGGAAAGACCAGGAAGTGCGGTTGAAGTGAGGGGAAGTAAAGAGATTCTTAATTGGCTCGTTTGCAGGACCCGAATCTCCTAATCCATGAAGCCAGAGGATGAAGCTTCGAGCAGCCATGAGATCTGGGGTTGAAGAAGGACGATGATATAGAACTATGAGAATAGTTGCGACGAGAGTGGCTGCAGAGATCGCAATGGAATTGGTTAATTGTTGACGAACAGATGCATTTGTCATTGCTGGTCTTCCATGGCTATTGGCTTAATCTCAGCTTAAGTTGGAAGCGACTGATTGGGGACTGCGGAGGTTGAGGGTGCAGGTGATATTCATTCCAAGCCGTGTACATATTAGGGTGCGTTTGGTTGGGGTTTAAGTTTACCGGGGTTAAATTAATTCCACAAAATTACGTTTGGTGGACGGATATGTAACACACGTTAAAGTAATCCAAGTTTCACCAGTATTTATTATTAAAATCTTTACACGAAATTCGGAAATTCGAATCTTTTATTGTCTTTTCCCCTTCTTTTTAATATTTTTTCTTGGAAAAATTCAACATTACAATTAAGTTTTAAAATTTTAATTTAATCTTCTTAACCAAAAAAAATTATTGCAATTAACACTTTTTAAATGAATTTTAAAAGATTTTTAAATAGAATAAAATTGTCTATATTTATCCTTCTTTTATCTCTAGAAACCTATAACTTTTTTCACATGTGAATAGGATAAATTTGTCTAGAAAATATTCTTTAGTTCTTTTATTTCTAAATATTTTTTGAACAATTTTATATTTTTCGTCACCTGAAAATCTCTTTAATTTAATTTAATTTAATTGTGTTAATTGCAACCATTTTTAATTTAAAAGAATTGATGATTCAAATTGAAAATTTAAAGACGGTTACAAACATCTTACTTGAGTGATTTATATTCCAGACAAATCAGAGCCCTATATCGTCGCCTGAAGAGATCAACGGTGAAGATCTTCCGCACTCATCGGCCTGAACCTTTTTAATAATTTCTATTGCACCAAGAGAAGGGCGTGAAAAATTAATGGATGCCCCTGTTCTTGACCTGCCGACGAGGCTGCAGCTAAATCAAACCAGAGAAGTTTACTGCCCGGTCGTTGTTTTCGATCTAATCGGATCTTCTTCGTCGAACCTGCTTACTGAATTTCTTACATTTTGTTTAATTTTGTTCGTTAATTTTGAGATTTTAAACAAATCCCATTTGATATTGTCTCAGACATCGATAAATTTCAACATAAGGTAACTAAAATTAGGTTGGATTCTGCAATTGGGTTGTAAAGATCAAACTAAAGCCCCATCTAAATTTTGAGGTGCTTATTTGACATAAATTTGGACTAAAAATGCTCAAGAACATGAAGAATCAACTCAATATGTACTAATATGTACGATTTCTGGACTTGAAATGACTACAGCAGCAATCCATTGGCACCAAAAACAGCAGCTAGATTTCCAACTTTGATACCAGCGTTTTGACCAAAATCTTCCCTGCAATGGCAGGTTATAAAATTGGCCGGGATTTTTTCCGGCGAAGCTTTTGGTTCTTCAGATTCTGACCCTTTATGGTTTGTGGTCCGCTTATAAGAACCAAACCATTTTGTTTGCATATACTCGTTTCTTCTCCATGGTGGTACATGCATATTCTTCTGTTTCATTGATTCTTTCATGGCAGAGCACATTAATTTAACCACCTGCTTCAGTTCCTCCAAATTTCCGATGAATATTTCTGGAAATGTGTTGAGTAATGATGTGTATTTTCTAGTTGGTCGGGCAATTTCAAATTCTCTAGCTAAATAGAGTTCAACCAAGTACCGATTTCCATCAAAATTGACGTCGATGTACTCATGATCCCCTGCCGGAAACGACCGGAGTTTCTGAACTTTCGATTTACAGAGCCCTGTTTTAGCTAAACAAAATTAATTGAATTCCAATGATAATTTGGGATTTAATTAAAATCGAAAAAGTAACTTGAATAAAACCAACCTGCATCGAAGCCTTTTCTGCGCAAATGTACCATCAATTGTCGTTTAATCCCTTGGGATTGTAACGAGCTTCCTCCGGCGAGCTTCATCAGAGCTTGTTCTGTTTCAACTCTAATTTCGTCCGTCTGGTTTTGATTTTCCCGGGAACTAAACAGATTTCGTAATTTGATTACCTCTGAATCAAAATCACAAGAGAACCCATCTGATTCTTCCGTAACGCTATCTTCAATCTCCACTTCTTTGATCTCTGTATCGTCTCTTTCGATGAACGATTTGACAAGGTCGAATAAGTCGGCGGCGGTGTTTTCCGGCGAATGGTCGCTGCCGCTGCTGGTGTCGGAGAAGACAGCGGCTAATCTTTCCATTTTGTTGGGCGTGGTTGTGGAATCTGAGTGATGTTTTTAACAGATAATGATGAAGAAAAAATGGTGTGGAAAAATGGAAGATGTGGTCATGGTGTGGAGAAGATGGAGTAATGGAGCTTCTGTACGGTACACACTTAAAAAGATGGCGGTGACTGGTCTTCCGCTGACGTCATTTTTACACATAAATTTATTTTCTGTATTTATAACTCGTTTTGACCAAGTCTTCACGGGAAATATAGCGTTGGAGTGCACGGACCACATATGTACATTTTATACTCTTTTAACTTACTTTGATTTTACGCCTTCGTTTAGATTAAATTCCCTAATAAAAAAAAAAAATTAATAAAATGCATTATCGGTATTGTCATCATATATTAATATCGCTATATTATTACTACTAATATAAATATTTTAAAATGTTACGGTTAATTTAAGCACGAATTACTCAATCCAAAATAAACACAGCAATAAAACTCGTGATGACATGCAACGTTCATTAGTAGGCACGTGTTTGCACGTGCGTCATGCACAGTCCACTCAACACGTCCACTTCGCTGCACAAACTTCCTCTCTGATATTGTCGTCTTGCACACGTCATCATTGTGCGGTGCTGAATGCGGAAAATTGGCGCCGCTATACGGATATTCTTTTACCGTATTCTCTTATTCTTTTTTGTTTTTATAATGTTTATTTAGATTAATAATTAAAATGATTAATATTGCCTTATCCCTCTAGCATGGCCATGGTCAATTATCTCCCATGTCTACATTCATTGCATCTGTTTTTATTACCTCTTTATCAAGTCCAGTTTATTATTATTTTTTAAAAATGATAGGCTGTGAATTTGCTGATTATTATTATTAGATAATATAATGTACTTTTTAATGAATATGTAGAATTCTATCTGAACAAAAATTTTACATATTCATTAAATGTCAGTTATTAAATAATCAAAATACTCTCAATTAAAAGAAATTAACTCAATTTTTTGAAAGCAATGTAGAGGAAGAAAGGAAAATAAATTCTAAAATAGGAAAAAATTATGCTATCTGTGAAATATTTTTGAAAAAACGTTTTAATTAAAACTATTTTGTTTCCGTCTATAGCAATTTCCCAATATTTTACTCTTCAATCGAGTTTTTTTTTTTTTTTTTTTTAGCTCAACGAATTTTACTATGGTTTGAACTCAACTAATTGTATTTAGTTATCAAAATAATTAAAAACA
>JBBMEG010000024.1:2655404-2682801 GCA_037832605.1 Cyclanthera cordifolia
TGATACAAAATTATACTAAAATGAATTATTATTATGGAGTTATATTCAAGATTCCATTTGTTTTTTATTATTATTTTACACCATAGAGTACTGAATCAGTAGAAAATTATTTTTAGTGAAGGATTAACTTATTAAGTGAAGATCTCAAATTTGAATCTTTACCAAATCGTCTATTTTCATAAAATAATTATAACTATATTCAAAAATTTTAAAATATATGTATGTATAACTATTAATATTGTTTTATAAAAAAATATGTGATGATACAGTACAATACAGTGCCAACCTTTGTTATTTTTTCAAAAAAAGTAACTATATTTTAATTATTTTTTAAATTGGACTAATTTTATAATTAAAAAATAATAAAATAAAATAAGAATATTTATCAAATTTATAAGTGGAGGATTATTTGATATAAATAAAATAAAAACCACGTATTGAATTATTAATAAAGACAAATTTGAAACAATATTTAGGGGCAGCTTTAACGAACAGAAAAGCGAAAAAAGAAGAGCGAGAGAAGAATGAGGAAGAAACCCAGATGTAGAAATGGTACTCTCCTCTGTTTTGGCTCCAAATCCTGCTCCAATATTAATTAATTAATTAATTAATTGCTAAATTAATCAAATTCATTAATTAAAATAAAAAAATTAAAGAAATATTAATGGTGTAAAAATAATGTGGTAATTAAGAACTTGACTCACCAATTCCATGGAGTTGGGGTGAACAGAAGGAGGATCCATTATCCTCTCCAAGTTTCTGAATTTTGATTAATTAATTAATTAATTAATGGGAACATGCATAATTAAGAAAGTATTAAGAGTTAATTAAGAAATAAATATAGTTTGATGAAGTACCCAATAAGCAACTTTCCTACGTAGCCATGGTAAGACTGGATATTGAATCCTCGTCCCAACCTCGCCAACCTTTTCTCCCACCCTGCCATGAATATATATATATATATTTATTTATTTATTTATTAAAATAATATCATATTAGAGAGCAATTTAAGCTATGCTTTCGTGTAACTCAAATTTATTGTTTTCTCATCCCAAACAGTGAAATTAAAGAAAAATAAATTGTAACCTAATTTACTGCATGGTGGATTTATATCACATAAGTAATGCATTTATTTAAAAAAATATATTAAAAATTATGATTTTTTTTTTTTAGATTACAACAATTGGGGACAGGGGATTCAAACTCACGATCTCGTGATTTTTGGATATACAATGATACGGTTGAGTTATTTATACTATTTTAGCTTTAAAATGATGATTTCACTAACGATTCAAAAATCGTAATTAAAAAATGTGATATGTTATTATCCGCACATATATTTATCTCGTATTTAAGGGTTTTTTTTTGGTTTTAAGTTTGGAGTTTGTACCTAATTTGCATTTGACACCCACCATGGATCCATTTTTTGTTGTTGGCTTGGCTGTGAATTTGAGATTATTTCCAAAGGTTTTGGTGAAATAAGAGAAGAATTCCAACACTTGCTGCCAACATTTAAATTTCAAAAAATAATATAAATTAAATAAATATTTAAACTATATATATTTTATCCAAACAAGAGGGGAAATAGAGGATATATGGGATTTTTGAAATTACCCATTGAGCTCGGAAGATTCGTAAAATAGGTATGGAATTGTAGGCATTGGGACATTCATTTGCTATTACCTCAGACAATTGGTTCATGTTTTTGTTCTTTACCACCTCATAAAGTTTGTACACTCTTCTGACTCTCTCGTCATTGTCGCCATCCTTGTCGTTTTTAACCATCGAGTTTACATGGACATGGCCTCGATGCTTGGCTAGCGACAACGACGAGGGAGTACAACTTGTGTAGAAAGAGACGGCGGAATTGGAGTTTGACGGAGAGGTCGAGACGGGGAAATGAAAGAAGTTTGTCGAGGAAGAAAAAGCCATTGGAAATGTGAAATTAAAATGGTAGAGAAGAGAATTTCATGGTTTTGGAATAGACACCAATTGAAAGATATGCTTTCTTCCCCCATAACTTGGCTTCTCAATGTGCTCAATAAGGAAAGAACAATGTCTTCTTCTTCTTTTTTTTTTTCTTTTTCATTTAGGATGCAAGCAAGAATCTTTGTTTAAGAAAAATTTGTGTAAGCCTCATTGTTGAAATTATTCTATTCCATACTCGTATTTATTTCGATATTTTGTTGTATTTCTTTTGTAAATCATTTTTTTTTATGGTAAACTTAATTACATTTTTTTTTGAAGAGTATGATTTTTATTATTTAAAGAGTATGTAACATTATTTTATAAATTATTAGAATAAAAATTTAATTTTATTTGTAGTAAATTATACAAAATACTCCCACTTAAAATATGTTATAAAGTATGTAACATGCTCTTTTTTTTTTTTTTTTTAACCAATTACATTTAAAAAGAAATAAACGCCAGAGCTGCATGTCGTCCCATGCGAGGAATCTACACGTGGCAAATATCTATTGGGCAGAGCAAGTGGCAGCATTCGTGGGTCCCTTCAAAATACATCATCCACCGTCCAAAACTACGAAGATAAATAAAACTAAAAATTTTAACGATTTCATTAAAAAGAATTATGATAAAGATTGATTTTTTTTTTTTTTTTTTCTGAATCTATGATGATAAATAATTCAAATTTATTAATTTCATTTAGTTTTATAATTATTATATTTTAGAAATTGAATTATAAATTTAAATTTAAAAAATATATATATATGATAACTTTTACTAGCTATCCGTTTTTTTTTATTAAATCAAATAATATAAAATTATAATTGATTACAACAACAACAAAATTAATATAAAATAAACATATACTCTCTTAAATACCAATTTTCAAACAATACTTTTGCAAGATAAAACTCAAACAAGTGCTTCTTATCTCCAAATCACTCTACTTGCTTTTACTCTCTCGCTGTTTATTCTCTCCAACACCAAAATCCAATCACTCAATAAATACTCTTTTTTTTCTAAGTTCACTCGATTTAATAATAACTATGTTAAAAGAAATATATAAGAAAAAAAAAAAAAAAAAAAAACCTAACGCTTGTAAATTTAATGTTGTAATCTTAAAAAAAATAAAAAATAAAATAAAAGAGAGGCTAATACTTTTTCAATTGTAGTATTGACGAGAGTGTTTGGTTCCAACTGATTACAAATAATGTGTGATATTAATGTGTAATGAGATAAAAGTATAAATTTGTTGGAGGTTTAATTTTGAATTCTTGTGATTGGCGATGTGGTTTAGTTGTAATAAACAAGAAAAAAATGTCGAATATATACAAAAGTTTTTGAAAATGATGAACTTCGTGAATATGAAAAATGTGATGAGTAATGATGCTATGCATTGGATCTCATTTTGAAGAACCCTTTCTACTTCCAAATTTGAACCCTTAAAATTGGGATTGAGTGCCTAATTTCAATGCTAATAATAAATAGTTGTCTCGAGATCGAGATCGGATTTGAAATAAAGTTCATTCAATTAAAATTATTTATTAAAAGTGGTATGTTAAACAATTGATTTGAAAATACTCAACTGAATTAATCGAAACTAATCGTTGAACTTACTAAACTAGAGCCATTTTGATCAAATTTTATGAATTTTTTAAAAAAGTTTTTTTTTTTTTTTTTTTTTTTCTATACACAAAAAATCCTCATTCTTCAAATTAATATGAATTTGGGTAATTTTGGGAGTAAACTTGAAAATTTTGGTGGAGGTGTTTTTCTTGTGAATTAATTAGAAAAGTATGACTTGGAAATTAATGGGGGTTAGCGAAGGTGGGGCCGGGGCCACGAGCGTCCGACCTGGCAAGCATATTCAGAATGGGTCCTACTCAAAAGGGTAGGTCGGTTACACTCCCAAAATGCATACTGTGCCACGCTGGCACAGCTTCAGTTTCGTGGGCCCATCTCTGATTTTACATTCAACGGTGAAGATCGCATTTTGGTGGCCCCGGTCTCCATTTCAGCAGCCGGCCTACGCTCTCTCTTTCCTATTTTTTGCCTCGTCAGCACCCATACCCATCGCCACCCACACTATATTTATTATATAATTTCTTTTTTCTCTTCATCAACCTAATTATTATTTTAATACTTTCTTGTAAAAACAAATAGCAAATTTTAAAATACCTAAAGAAAAAGCTATTAGTTGATTTTTTTTATTTTATAATAATTCATTTATGTGTGAGCAGTGATACATTCAATAAAGAATTTGCAGTGTTCTTCCTGATTTATACTAAAAAAAAAAAAAAAGCAATTTCATATTTTGAACAAAGGGTATGTTTGGCTATTGAGGGTAGGACAGAGAAAGGTAGAGAAAAGATAAATGAAGAATAAATTAGTAATTGATAGATGCAATTTTGTGGGTTAAACAGTGAGAAGAAACATACTCTCTTATGTTTTCATCTCTTTCAACCACACCAAACGTGCTAAAATGTGACTATTTTACGAAAAAATAATTTTTAAAATACCTTGCATTGAATATCGTTTTTTATTTAATCTCAATGTTTCTAAATCAAACTCTTTTAATCGTGACAACATTGTTAGCAAGTCCAACAATTGTTCTTGGTGAATATATTATTTTTCATTGCAAAATGTGTATTATTGAGTGTTTTAAAAGGAAGAGGTAAGGTAGACAAAATAAATGTCCTAGGAAAATGTTAGCTAAATGAGGTGGCAAAATTACTAAAGAATTGCTCATGGCTCTGTTTTTCTCCCAACCTCATTATATTTTATTGCAATCCACCAAGTTTCATTCACCTATATAAACCCTCTCTGCTTGTATAGTTTCAATCATCTCACTCACTTGCCTCTCAGTTCATCTTGGTTTTTTCTTTTTAATTCTCTTTCTTCAGTTTCTTTGCTTCTCTTCCTCTTCCCAAATGGCCAGTGTTGAGGTAATTTCAAGCTCTCTTATAGATCAAAGCCTTTTCAAATCTAGTTCTGACTGATTTTCCAATGTGGGATTCTTCTCATCAATGCATTAAGATGATCAGTATTGGATCACATTTCAACAAGCAAAAGGAAAACAAATTAATGAAAATCAACTCTGATAATTAACATGTTTTTTTCTTAGATCGATGCCAATTGTTTTACAACTTATAATCAAATTGTTTGTGATCTGTGTTGTAGATTGAATCAACCCCCACAGATTTGCCACTGGATGATACAGTTCCAGTAGTCCATACAGCGTTAAGAGCTGTAGAAGAACCAGTTTCTGTAGCTGAAGAGCCAAAGGAAGAAGCTGCGGAGGCAGAGGAGCCAGCACCGGTTGCAACCGAGGAAGTTGTGGCGGAGGAAGAGGCCAAGGTTGAGGTAGAGGAGTTAGAGGCTGCACCCGCTGCTTCCGAGCCGGAAAAGGAGGAGGTGGCAGCAGAGGAAGAGGCGAAAGAGGAACCGGAGGAGCCAGAGGTGGAGAAAACAGAAGAGGAACAAATTGAAAGTGCTGTTGAAGAAAAAGAGGAAGCTGCAGCAGTAGCTGAGGAAGAGAAGCCAAAAGCAGAGGAATCATAAAGAGACAATGTTGAAAGTTGGTTGGGATGTTTGGATGTTTGGTTTGATTTGCAGTCTCAGTGTTTGTTTATGGATTTGAGGCAAATTCATAAGGGTTGGGGAGTTGCTGAGTTCAAGAGTTTAAGAACACACACAGTTTTAATTGGAAGTCAGTCCAAGAAGAGTCATGTTATTCTCTGTTTTGTGTTGTTGTGTATGTTATTCTTTAGCTTTCAATAAAATTATATTTACTATTTCTTTTGTGTGTTTTTTCCTTCACTGTCAACATAACATGGCATACTCTCCTTTAAAAAAAACTGCATATTCAATCTTATAGGTCGATCTAGTGGTCAAAACGGTATTGAAAAACAAATGAGTTCAATCTATGATAGTGACTTATCAGGGAATTAATTTCTAACTAATTTCCTTAGTATTCAAACATTATAAGGTCATTTTTAAGGGTAAGTTGAGACACTTGCAAAAAGAAAAAAAAAAAAAAAAAAAAAAAAAAAAAAAGCAAACACATGATTTCTTAGTGATTAGTCTATACTATTTGAGCTATTTTTTCTTTTTTTAAAATTGAGAATTGAAGCTTCGCTCCATTATGCTCGAGATAACCATGCACATCTCTAGGTTGTTCTTCCGAATGAAGACATGAGAAGTATACTATTTGAGCTATTAAAAGAAAGAATGACATTTTATCATTAAAAAATAACTATAACTCAAAAAGAAAAATTAGACTACGGGAGAGTTTGACCACAAAACACATGACATTTAATCTGTCTTGTGGATTCTGTACAATTACAGAACGAAAATATGTGCAGAGAATCATACACCATCAAATCACGTTCAAAGTGAAAGAGGTTACCATGTACCAAAGCTACATCCGACGTGCTCTTGAGTGATAATTTGAAGGCGACTTTTCATGATAGACTTTGTCGGATAAGGAGGGAAGCACAGCCGGAAAAAGCACGTATGAGAAGAAGGAAGATGATCAAATGGAGATGAAGACTGGTAAATGTAAACCTTTGAAGCCAAGCCATCGAAACCCGGGACCGGAAGGTATTTCACTGATGTCCAGAAGAACAGAAGATTCTTCCTCTGCTCTGGCGTCATCTCGGACACAATCTGCCAACAAAAAAAGGGGAGTTCATTGGTGATATACTACTTGCATATACAGAAATTGAGACGAAATCTATTATAATATTCCATCTAAGTTTGATTAAATAGCTGAATCAAGGAATGTAATAACCGGTAGTGAAGTGAAGTTATGGGAAAGTGAACTCTAAAACATGAAGCTACTAAAATACAATTCTACAGATGCATACCTCCCAAAACCAGGATATCTGAGGATCACTTTCTTTGTAGCCTTTGTATTTAGTGTGCAGTTTCCAATCTTCAACAGAGATTGCACTTTCACTCCCATATAACATCCAATCAAGATCTTCAAGCTCTAGAGTTTTTAAAAATAAATCGTGTGATTTATTGTCAGAAAGTATATCAGTAAAGCCACTTGCAAAATGTGATATCTGCTCGGAGACTGATTTCATGAAGCGGTACTCTATTAGAAGCTTAACGTATTCCTCACGGTTCTTACTATTGACAACCATGTCTTTACCTCCCGGGCAAAGGTCTAAAACTTTTAATGTCCCTAACTCTTCGAACTCGCTAACAAATGTAAGTCCTAAAGCATCTGAATCAACAAGATCGGCGTCCATATCAAGAATCTGCTTACAGCTGCTGTACAAAAATGGATCAGCATCTCGTATATCTTCCAAGGAGATGCGCATTCCAGCCAATTTCAAGAAAAAAACACGATCAAAGACGATACCAACTTGCACTTTATGCTTCAAAGCTAGTGCAATAACTCGGCCAGAAAATTTGAAATAATTGAGATGCATAGGATCCACCTTAGAAGCTGCAACGTTTAATCATTAGAACTGGTAAAGATAAGAAGCATTTGTGTATAATGTTTGCATTGCATAAGTTATAAACAGCACCAAAACTGAGTACAAGCACAATACAGTCAAGCACCCACTCACTTTAATTATTTCTTATTGAGATTAGTTTTTTTTTTTTTTATTATAACCAGGAAGTCGAAGCTTCGCTCCCTATACATACGTGCCCGCCCCAAGGCCCAAGTGCTTTTATTTTTAACAAAGAATAATTTCCAAACTTCATAGTTTTCAATTTTACAGGTAAACTAACACTTACATGAAATCTTTCGACCAAGTTAACTTTTGTAAATTTTCATCGGATGGAGATATCTTAGCTATTGGCATTCGGCAGTATCTATTATTTCTTGAAATGTAATCATTCTCTCTTATCCAAAAAGGAAACGTTTCAACCAATACATTATCAACCACTTTACCTAAGATCCTAAAATTTTTCCTTATACATTATATAGCTTAGAATTAATGACTTCAATCTAAATAAAGGGTTCACTAGATGCATAAAACATACTCAGCTTTCTAGATATTGTTCTTTCTGCCTTCCCTCCTACGTGGATTGTACATGAGAATCTGATTTCAGATCCCACAGCCACCAAAGCTAATAAAAAGAAGGCTATTGATCAAACATATAACAATAAAAAATGAGCCAATACAGTTCCAAATGCATTAAATGTCCTCACTTTGCTTGACCAATTTATCTAGCGCAATAATAAGAAGAAATAAATGTTGCCATAGATGCATTCAACTACTATATTGATTTTATTTTAAAATAAATATGCTGCGAATAACAACAACAAAACTTGTTCCTGCACATAGCTGGTTAAAAAATTCTTTATGGATCATACTGAATCCCCTCAATAGTTTTCTGTAAAATTCAACCACATAAATGATATGGCCTACATAGTCCATTTGTATGGTAGAAAACATCCATTTAATAAGCCCTACGTGAAAAAACTAAAAACAAATTAAAAGTAAACACAATTGGCACTCATGGTCACTTATTTGCATCCATAGGAAAATGTATTAAACGAACACGCTATTAAAAGAATATGTCAGTATGCTCACCAGGGTTGGGAAAGAACCTTCTTCGATCATTAGGACATGCAATAAAAAGGGCATTTTGTGGGTTAAAAATAGCCTTGCAGACCAGACAAAACCACTCTCGTAAAACACCAGGGCCCGTAGCTTCCTCATTCTTGAATTCCATAAACAGTCCATGTCGTAGAGCCTCAACACTTGCATTTGTAATGTACTCAAACGATTCTTCCAGCAATTGGGACCTATCAATAAGCATTTCCTGCAACTCCCCATAATCGTATGTCAGCTCTGGAAACATAAGCATTGACAAATGCCTTCTAGATTCAGAATTCATTACATCCTTAAGACAAAATATCCACTTGAAATCATCATGTCGCTCTGCAAATCTAACAATCAGCTCAGAAATAGAAGATTTCCTTGTCCTCATGGTTGTCCAAAATTTTTCTTCAAGACCCTGGAAAAGACAGGAGATACTACACAATTCTTTTAGAATTGAAAGATACTGAGACCATCCAGGATACTGGACGTCCGCCTTTCTTTTGCCAACCAATAAAGCTTCCATTGCTCGAAGACATACCTCCATCTTTTCAAACAAATTAAGATATAAATTATAAAGATATTCACCCTCTTCTCTACAAAAAGAATCTCTAAGAACTTCTCCAAGTGGCACATGCTTGGAGCCATAAATACTCAGTTGTTCTGAAACTGTTCGGCGTAAATAAACCGAAAATGCTGTAAAATCACGAACATCAGTCAAAGAAGGCCCGAAAGACAGTACACCTAAGGACAAATCGATGGATAATTTATCCGCCAACTCATTAACAAACGGAAAAAGTACAGTTGTTTTGGTCGGGCCCTTAACACTTTCTAAACATGTCACCCCAAGGGCAATGCCATTGGTTTCCAACAATGAGCCAAGAGTAGTTCGACTTACAACATATAAGCTGTCCTGCGGGCTAACTCTCCTAAGCAAATTACAAAATTCTAAGACTATTATCGCGCACCACCTATGTAACGATTCGTCAACCGAATGACGAAGCAAATCGAAAAAATGCTTAATCAAAGTATCACCACGCTGTTTATTACCTTCAATCGGAGACAAATAAAGCATCACTAGTGAAGCTGGGGCAGAGAGGTATAAGAAAATCTGGAATTGCTTAATTGCCCCATCTATTTTCGACTCCTTGAGACACATCAAGAAATCGGTCATCAAGTTATGGATAATTTCCACGGCATAATCCACAAAATCGCCCCTACAAAGACGTAGAACCAAAGAAACCATATCGTCAACAATATGCCAAGCTTTTAGATGCTCCATGCTCCTCATGCGACCAACTAATTGCAGCTCTGCGTTGTTCTGTATTGAACACTCGACCAGTGACCGATCGTACTCGAGTTGCCTTCCCATATATATTAGTCTCTGCTCAAAAATTGGTATTTGCGTAATAGTTTGAATCCGCTTATGAAGCGACAACACAGTATCGTTAACGTTAGCACGCATTACCATAGTATTCCCGACAGTGACTGTTCTAACGAAAATCTGCAATTCGTAGGAAGCGAGAACGCGACTCGGCGAGATTTCTGTGGCCATAGAAGTCGACGGTGCACAATCTACTACTTCATGGAAACGTTCGTCAAAGACGATCGGAGACGTTTCGTTCCTCTTCATTCTAACCGAAACCGAGTGATCGTCGTTGTTGTCTTCGTTGAAATCGGGAGCATATTCATCTAACTTGCGCTTGGACAAGACGCCAGGATGACGGCGACACCGAACATGGTGGCGATTGAGCTGACGGTGGTCGGCGGCGGCGGTTCTGGAATGAACGTAAACGCAGTCGACGGTGGCGGGAAATTCGGCGATAGACATCGGAGGTGGGCCACCCACCACCAAGTATAACAAAATGGAACGAACTGAAAGGAAAAACCACAATGAAAGATCCGGCGGTGGTGGAATAAATAGTCCGGCGCCGATCGGTGAATGTCTGTAGAGAAATCGAAGCTTTTCACGTTACGAGCAAATCACCAACCATGACCAAATTTTCTACAATTTATTTTATTTGCAAATTATAAAATATAATTAAACAGATTTTCCATTACAGAAGCGGATAATTCTTCTGTGCGGAAGGTTTCACCATAAACTTTACACAACATAAATACTATGTGTAGCTTTACGGCTATGATCTCTCCACGTCATCCTTCAACTTCATCGTCCCCTTAAATCGTTTTAGTTCTATGTAAGGGATAATAAATCACGATTAAACTAACAAAACCCCTCCGAAAAAATGAAATAATTTTTGACGCAGTAAAATTTGAGGAGTTTATTTATTTATTTATTTATATTTTTATCAATTAATGTAGAGATTTTTTCTAAAATAATTTCAAATTTAAATTCTAACAAATTATTTATCTTAGGCTAATCTTTTGCCGATTTTACCGACGCTCAAATTTATTCATGAGATGACTTTTTCGTGTAATCACTTTTTGTTCTTTTTATGATACATCTCTAAAAAAAAATAATAAATAAATAACACACAAAAAAAATTAATATTAATTTGATTGGATTAATTTTAATGGAAATCAATTCAGTATTACTAATAATTTGATACATAAAATGATCAATTGTGAAAATGTTTCAGCTACAAAAATTAATAATAAATATACATCAACTCAAGTTTTTTTAAAATAATTTATTAGCTTAATATATTTAAATGATATTTTGCAATCATGTATGCTACTTTTAAGAGATATTTCTTATGGTATTTTGTAAAAGTTTTCAAATTGGTATTTACTTGTGAAAAAAATTAAATTAATTTTTGTAGAAAATTAACCAACTTAAACGTTGTAACTGGGAGAGAAAGTATAAAATTAAATGTCATAAAACTTGCTCTCTATCTCTATCTCATTTTATTGTTCATTTCATCACTATTTAAAGCCAATTAGATAACTAAAAATAAAGCGCAATAATACATTTAATCCATCAAATCTAATCATTATCTCACAATCACATTGCTCTAAATATAATTTTTTATTGTAAATACTAAATAATATATAGTAATTATTTAAACAGGCTTTGACTATTTTTAAATACTCAAAATAATTTTTTATTGTAAATACTAATTTTAAATACTCTTAAAAGTTATATTCGATCAAATTTTTTACTGCAAACATTAATTCTAAATAATCAAAATAAATTTTCATCATAAATACTAATTTTAAAATGCTCTTAAAAATTATATACAACCAAATTTTTTACTACAATCATTACTTCTAAATACTCAAAATAAAATTTTATTATGAATACTAATTTTAAATATTCTTAAAAATCATTACATATATATACTCAAAATCAATTATCATTTTAAATATTAATTTTAAATAATCTTAAAATCCCAATTCAAACCTTTATATTTTGCAATGTTGTCGGATAAATGATCAATTAAGAGTTTTGGAAACTGTTTATTGTAATAAAATAAATGAAAAGTATAATAATGCACGATTTTAAATGCATAAACATAAAGAAATGAAGTCGATAAAATTTTGCTATCGGTTTGACAAATAAATAAACAAAAGTATTTTCACCATCAGACGAGAATAGAGAGGTTGAATGCCTTTTATATATATATATATATATATATATATATTCCAACCAACAATATATTTTAATATTAAATATTACAAAATTTTAGAGATTTTTTTTTTATATTTATCAAATCAATATTCTCAAGTTATTTTCAATTGTCTACCATATTTAACTATATTTTAATTAATATAACTCATGGATTAATTAGTTTTCTTTAATTAATATTAATTTAATTAATATATCTAATATATTAATTAATTCTAAATTAATATCTATTCAATTAATATATATTATATGTGACTTAATTATTTTATTATTAATTATTCAATAATTATTAATTCAACTAACCTCTTATATATTAATTTATTTTCAAAAAATTAATTTACTTATATATATAATATATTAATAATTAATTTAAAATATTAAATTAAAACTCATTTTAATTAATAGATCTGACATAATTAATTAACTAATTCGAACATTTCAAATTATCACTTTAATAAAACAATGTACAATAAAATTTGAGATAGCTAAAAAAGTTTTAAACGTATAGATTGAAAGCTGAAACTGGTGAGCTATATATTGAAAGCTAAATGATCTAAGATCCAACATCTAGTAGATTAACATCGAACTTATTTCACTAGAGCGAGCATAGGTCAACTAACACTAGTGATACATTAGTATATATTTAATCAACAATTCGAATTCCAGTAGTGTCAATAACATTTGTTTATAATTTAAAAATGGTTAAAAACAATATTATAAGTTGGTTAAAATAATCACAAGTTTGTTCAAAAGATTTTTGAGTTAAGTTCTTTTAATTACTATTTAGATTAACCGTTTAACTTAATACTCAATTTAACATAATTTATACCATAAACAAAAGTTGGTTTAACTTAATCCAACATAAGTTAATTCATGCACAAAAAACAGATTAACTCGATACTCTAATTTTAATATTAAATGTAATTTAATATCGACTAACTTTAACTATAAACACTCTACCAAACACCGGGCATTAAGTTAAAGAAAAAGAAATAGAATATGAGACATTGCATCCACTTTTCTAAGAACTCTCACTTTCTCATTTCATCACCACATTTCTGATTTCTCCCCTAAAATAAACTCAACAATGCCGGAAAATGGTGGGTATTTTATCCCATAATTCTGTTGTTGATCTCGATCGCTTCTCGAATTTCTCAATCTAATATGCCTACAATTTTCCCATTTTGTTTCTCTCTTATGATTCCTAAGCGCTCATTCTAATCGCTTCCGTCAATTTCGTCTGAAATTTTAGATTCGCTTGAGGAGTTCCTTGCCGCCGCTGTGGATGCAGCCAAGAAAGCTGGTCAGGTATGTGCTTGTTTTCTTGTCCTCGAATTCACGCCGCCAAGAAATCTAGGTTTTAGTCTGATTTTAATTATGAGCTCCCATTTTGCAGTTAATTCGTGAGAAATTTTACCAAACCAAACATGTCGTACACAAAGGCGAGGTACCCCTCATCATAATTTTACTAAACTTGAATGCATTGTTCTGTTTCGTCGATTCCATTTTTTTTTTTTTTTTTTTTTTTTTTTGTCTTTGATTGTAGGTGGATTTGGTCACTGAAACTGATAAAGCTTGTGAAGATATCGTATTCAGTCATCTCAAGCAGCATTTTCCATCGCATAAGGTTAGGTTTTAGTCGCGTTTTCTTGGAAAAATCCTGTCATTTCGAGTGGTTTGTATGTATGTTAAATCGCTCATCAACTAATCAATCCATAAGTGTAAGCTGATTGGTCGAAGAGAATTTAAGGTATGAAAATGACTTGGCAGGATTTGAACACATGACAGCAGTCCACCTTTATCCCTTTATTTGGATATCATGTTAAAATATGTTAAATTATCAAATGCATATCAAATAAAAATCAATATAAACTGAGATGATATATACACTACTGCACTGATATCATATTCAACTGTATTAAATCTCCAATTGACCCCAAAACTTAATCCGATGGGTTAAGTAAATTTAATTATATCAAAACAATATGATCTTATATTTGGTTCAAAATTGTTCGTTGTTTTAGTTAATTGGGGAAGAAACTAGTGCTGCTAATGGTGCTGAGGAGCTGACTGACGAGCCCACATGGATAGTTGATCCCATTGATGGAACTACTAACTTTGTTCACGGGTGATAAATTATCTTTGCTCTGAGTTTATCCAATCTCATTTCTGATGTATAAAATCTCAATGGCTTTTCAAAATCCTGTCAGGTTTCCCTTTGTTTGCGTCTCAATTGGCTTAACTATTGGAAAAGTTCCAACTGTGGGTGTTGTATTCAATCCAATCATTGATGAGGTGAGGAAAGCTTGACTCCACAACTTTCAACTTAAACAGTATAGTTCGAATTCTAACCACTGTAGATTGGCCTAGAAGTTAGTAAGGATCATATAAATAATAAAGGACTCAGACGTAATGAGTTCAAGTCATTGTAGTTGCCCACTTAAGATTTGATATCACACGAGTTATGTTGACAATTAAATAAAATAAGGTTAGACTATTATCCTCTTTTGAATAGTTGAAGTGCGCAAAACTGACCTAGACACTCACGAATATTAATAAAAATTGAATTGTATTCTACTTTATTATGTCTGAAATTTCACTCTCGTTTTGATTAGTATATATAATTCTAACAATGGCTATTATCATTCAAGTAAATGATACTAATCTTTGTATTTTCTTGTCATAACAATGACTATTATCGTATAAATTTCTAATGACCTATGCCTTGTATAGTTTTATTCAATGGCTCTTGTTATATGTAGCTTTTTACTGCAATTCGCGGACAAGGTGCTTTTCTCAATGGAAAAGCCATAAAAGGTGAGTTTTTGTGATCCTTTTTAAATTCTAAATTTGCTTGTAAAATAAACTAAGCACCATCATCTTAAAGTTGCTTTTGTATTTGCTTTTTCTGAAATGAACTTCTACATTATACAGTATCCTCCCAAGATGAACTTATCAAATCTCTGCTGGCAACTGAGGTAAAAGTTGGCATTCACAATAATAAGATCATATAACATACTTCAAACGAAACATAGTGAAAACAGGATTAAATCACATAGTGTTTTCAATGGACAATTTGAAATCTTAACTGTCAAATTTTGACAGAGTGGAACAACTCGGGACAAATCGACAATTGATGCTGTTACTGGCAGAATTAATCGCCTTCTCTTTAAGGTACATTTGTAGATGGCATTTAAGCTCACCTACTTAAGTCGGAAATGGCTTTGGTTACTATCATCAATCTCTGTTTGTTGTGCCTGTAGGTGAGATCTCTTAGGATAAGTGGATCGTGTGCGTTAGATCTCTGCGATGTTGCGTGCGGAAGAATCGATCTATTTTATCTAAATGGCTATGGAGGCCCTTGGGACGTGGCTGCGGGCGCTGTAATTGTTACCGAAGCTGGAGGTCTCGTCTATGACCTGTAAGTAATTCGCTGTCTTTTGTTTTCTTCAATATTAATCAAGGAGCTGGGAATCTAGGCTGTTTGTTTTGAGTTTTGATGCAATGTGGCTTCTGTTTCAGATCTGGTAGAGAATTTGATATCACTGTTACGAGAATTTCTGCTTCTAATCCACTTCTCAAGGAAGTATTTGTTGAAGTTTTGGAATATCCTTGATGAGATTGCCAGCCTTTGTCATAGGTTTGAATTACTATTTTGTAGATCTCAAAGCCATTTTTTAAGCTTCAAGTGGGATTATTTATATTTGGATAAATTATAAATTTAGTACTTATGTTTGATTAGGACACGAAGGAAAGAAAATGAAATAAAAGAGAAGGAAAACATAATAAATTTATAATTAATGTGATGAAAAATCAACAGGCCAAACTTTGGAAGAATCATTTTACTTCTCTTCCCACCACCCCAAATATATACATATGGTAATTTAAAAATAATCATTATAATTATTTGTTTTTTCATTTTTGAAATTTTATTATGTTTGCTTACATCTCTTGTAAAGAAAAAAAAAATTGAATTCTAAGTTACTTTTTTATTAAAAAAAAAAATCTGAATAGTATATTATTTTAGTTTTCAAACTGTGATTAGTTTTTTTAAAACAATAATAAAAGGTAAATAACGCAACGATTAAAAAAAAAAAAGGTGTGGGTAAAAGATATTATAAACTTAATTTTCAAAAATCAAAATTTAAAGGGTATAAAATGGAATTTTAAAATGTGAAATTAGTGGTTATTATGGTACATAATTTTAAACTAAGCAATCACATTAAATAATTTTGCCTCGTGGCCTCAATACAGCTGTTTGTTTAATTGATGAGTTTGTGGTTTTAAAATGGGATCTGAATGTGAGGACAATAAAGGGTGAGGTTGAATTCATTGATTATTTTCTCAGGATAATCTTAAATAACAATTTTAAATTAAAAGGAGTAACACAAATAATACATTTACGTAATCGAATAAGATTTTGTTTATATATATATATATATATATATGAGGATTTTATATGAATAATAACAATGAAAGAAATTGTCCTTATCCTTGTAACAATTTTAGAAAAAATTAAATGCAATAAAACTTGGAAATAAACGTTTAACTCACGTGTGACATTTCAACCCACAAATTAATAATTTCACTTAAAAAAATTAAATAGACTGAAAGCAAAAATTGATTGAAAAATTAATAAACCCACTGAATCAATCAATTTAACTTATAGAAAACAATTAATTTCATTGAAAACAACAAAATTTGAAATATATTTTATTGTGCATGATATATTATAACAAAGTAACCAAAATTAAAATAAAGAGATTATAATTGTCAAAGCGATCGTATTGATGTTCGTGTCTCTGTGTACATAAGATTTGTTGTCTCATCTTTTAACTTGTACTCATTAAACAAAGGTATATACGCATTGTTATTATTTATTTATTTTCTGAAACCATGAATTTTTTTTTTTTTTTTTTTGTCTAAGTATAGTTGTATATCAAATAATTATACATAAATTACATCGTCACAGCAACACCCTGGTGATTAAAGTACGACTCTATTAATTTCATGCTGATTTTATACGTGCACGTCTTTATAGAAGACTACCACAAATTAAAACTAAACTCGAATTATTAATGTTCATGAATTCAACTATATTAATTCATGTCCATTAAATAATTTGCATATTTATTTTAAAATTAATTGTGTAATAGTATTGAATTGAATCTAAAAATGTTGTTAATGGTATCCCACGTGGTAGAACGCGTTGGGTTCATGGCGGAAATCACTCTCTGAAAATGACATTATATATCATCCTAAAATAAAATAGCTCTTAAAATAAACTTATAATTAGAGGTGAAAATTCCAATAAAATATGTGTGGTTCAAATAATTCCACAAACCTTATAAATTGATTGTAATTCAATTTAATTTAAAGTTACGAATACATAATACGATAACAGATTAGTAGTGATATTTTTGCATAAAATCAAATTACAGCTCTTAATTTATTCGCATAAGCAATGGTTAATAATAATTTATTGTTTCTCGATAGATATTTGTATTGATATTTTTACCCACGTCCATGCCACGTGTGCCTCCACAAGTGTAACACGTGTTTGTTTCACCACAGCTGTATTCTGACTATTGTCGTAGACCCATACGCGATTATGCCACGTAATACCCATACGCGTACAAAACTACGTGAACCCGCACACTCACCGGGCTCGCAGTTTTCTCCCGGGTCTACATTATGAGAAAAAAAATTTAAAAAAAAAATTCTTGAAACTTGGTTGTTTTTTTTTTCAGTTAAATTATCATTTTAATTTTTTAATGGTAAAATTTATTTTTGTCCTTAAATTTTGAAAATTATAATTATAATTTTTAATCTTGATTGTTATTGAAATTTTAAATATTCAATTATACTTTTCAATTTCTCAGAAATGATTAAATTTTGTTAAACAAGTATTTTTTGTTAATTTTTATATAAAAAAATCTACTATTTTTCAATCCAAAATTTTAGAGATATATTTACTATTCTCTCTCATTTTTTTTTTTTTATTTTTTTTTTCATTGAACAACTTTTTCTTTTTATTAGTGAGGAAGGGCTTTTAAGTTTGTCGAATATATTTCAAAATTGAAAATTTTTACCTTCTATATGTTTATAGTCTAATTTTAGTTGGTCAATATATTTCAAAATTGAACATTTTTATCTCTTATTTCAATAATTAACTTATAAATTTAATGTATTGTTTATTTTATTTTTATATTTATTAAAAAATGTTAATTAACCTCAAATCTACGAAATCAATTTTTCAAATGAAATTTAGAATTGGTATACTCGATATTATGTTATATATCTAACGATTTTGTTATGTCAATAAATCAAATGAAGTATTATTGAAATATTATGAATGAGTTATTCAATTTTAGAATTGATGATACAACTATCGAAAGGCGAAGATTATGTAACCCATTTATATGATAGGTAGATTAATTTCTCACTAATCTTTTAGTTTTGAAGAGAAACTACATGTTATGTAACTTTCAAGCTCAAATAAAATAAGATTAAATTAGTTATTTATGAAATAAAATTTGACCAAATCATAAAAATATATCGTTTTCATTATACTTAAATACCAATGGCCATTTTATAAATAAAAATAAAATCGACACAATTTGTGACATGCCACATGTGCCAAAACTTTCTTTACCTAAAAAATTTAGAGAGAGAATAATTAATTGTATTTGTGGTTAAAAGAATAATTATAAAAAGAATTATTAATTTTGTCTAGGAAAAAAGAATAATATTGAAAAAAATAAAATAATAAATACTGAATAAAAAATAATTATGAGAGAATAAAATGTTGTTGTTGGAAGAATATAAAATAGTTTAGAATATAATAAAAATATTATTAAACGGATTAGGAAGAAATGATTGTCCCAAAAAAAATGTTGGATCTCATTCTTCTGTTTATTAATGGTATATTTAGAGTTAAAAAAAAAACACTATCTTTAATAATTTGAGAACTTAAAAAGCGTCTATCCCCTTAAAACGACGACGCTTTGCCGACTTGCCGACGGTCCCACAGGCGAAATACATGCCCCACCAGAGAGCTGTCTAAGCCGAAGATGTGACCGTTGTCACATCAAACCCTCGTCAGTGTAAAAATGGATGGCCAAGATGTGTCCGATCAGATAAGAGCTGGACCAATTTTCAGTTATTAAAATGGCCTGTGACCATTACAACCATGCACAGCCGCGTAGCTCTATCGAAACCCATACGCTAAAGCTCTCTGAGTAAAATCACTCATCAACAACAAACAATACACAAAAGCAAAAGCGGCTATGGAATTTTCCCCATAAACTAACTGAAAATTTTTCCCACTTCTTTCCATAAATTGAATTCTGAAAAATGGTGTCGCTTCAGGATTCTCATTTGAGTTCTAATCGGTTTCCGTTGGGCAGAAATTGTTACAGTCCGTCTTCTACAACTTCTAGTAGAATTAGCAAGAACATTGGTCGTTCTATGCGAACTATTCGTTCTAATTTCTTTCAAGATGATGATAGTTGTACGTTTGATTGCTCCGTGGCCGGAAAATCGGGGTATATCTCTGAGAATCTTACCGATTCCGTCATCGATCTCAGGCTTGGTGAATTGGCTTCGCGTAGCCCTAAATGGTCTAAGCAATCGTCTGAACAGGAAGAAGATTTTCTTGAACTTTCTCATACTTCCAGTGATTTTTCTGCTTGTAGTAGTGATATTTCCGGTGAGTTGCATAGGCTTGCGAATTTGCCGTCCATGACAGTTGTTCCTAAAAGAGGAGGCGAAGATACCGAGGTCGAGCCTGAGCCGTGCTTAGGGTTTCTGCAGAGGGAGAATTTCTCAACTGAGATTATTGAGAGTATTTCGCCTGAAGATTTGCAGCCGACTGTCAAGATCTGCATCGATGGGCTTCAATCGTCGTCAATTGCAGTGAAGCGATCTGCGGCGGCGAAGCTGAGGCTTCTGGCGAAGAATCGGTCGGATAATCGGATACTCATTGGGGAATCTGGCGCTGTTCCTGCTTTAATTCCTCTTCTTCGATCTACCGATCCTTGGACACAAGAGCACGCTGTAACCGCTCTGTTGAATCTCTCGCTTCATGAGTCTAACAAGGCTATCATCACGAATGCTGGAGCCGTTAAGTCGCTAGTTTATGCGCTCAAAACAGGCACCAAAACTTCGAAACAGAATGCGGCTTGTGCCTTAATGAGCCTAGCTTTGTTGGAAGAAAACAAGACTTCTATTGGGGTTTGCGGAGCCATCCCACCGTTGGTCTCTTTACTATTGAATGGATCGAATAGAGGCAAGAAGGACGCACTCACTACGCTCTACAAGCTTTGCTCGATTAAGCCGAACAAGGAGCGGGCGGTAACTGCCGGAGTTGTGAAGCCCTTGGTGGCGCTGGTATTGGAGCAAGAGACGGGTTTAGCAGAGAAAGCGATGGTGGTTCTGAGTAGCTTGGCTAGGATTCAAGAGGGGAAGGAAGCAATTGTGGAAGAGGGTGGAATTGCGGTCCTTGTGGAAGCAATTGAAGATGGGTCGGTGAAAGGGAAAGAGTTTGCGGTATTAACACTCTTGCAATTGTGTGTTGAAAGTGTGAGAAATCGAGGGTTGCTCGTAAGGGAAGGTGGAATTCCACCTCTTGTTGCACTCTCTCAAACTGGAAGTGTTCGAGCAAAGCACAAGGTAAATACCAGAAACTTGATTAATCACTAATCATTTTATAAAACTCTTGAACTGATTATATGAAATGAGCAGCTTATTGATGGAAATTTGCTTATTTTTGCAGGCTGAAACGCTTCTGAGGTATTTAAGAGAATCAAGACAAGAACCATCCTCATCAAGTCCGTAAAAATAAGGCCTAAGATAGGATTTTTTAGAAGGTAATTGTATTATTATGTAGTGATATCGTGGTTTCTGTATATGGATTTTCTATGGTTTGTAGTTGTACAGCGTGGTTTAGAATGTTGGAAGAATGATGATCGTAGAATGGAGCAAGTAGTTCAGTTAGATAAGCCAAAAACTGACGATTAGAGAACAAAATGTATGATTTTTAACTAGGTTCTGGGATATATCCCTCTAATATTCCGTTTTGTTAATAGTGGAAGATCGCTTGTTTTAATTTTCTGGGTTTTATTAATTGTGTGTAAACTCAAATTCTCTGGAACTGATCATCTTGTTTACATATTAAAGCTGGGTTTGCACAAATTTTGTATTTCGTTAGTGAGTTGCATAAATCTCCTCCTTCATTTTCTCCTTTAATTGCTCTTGGTTCAGTGATCTCAGAAGCTTGAGAAGTTCTATCCTTTCTCGAGCATTACATAATAGATAAAATCAAAAGAAAGGTGGACCAATTTCTAGCAATTAATTTCTTATGGTTGCAAAGGTCAAGGGAATATGTTCCTTGACAATTGCGAGCCTAAGCTCGTCTAAATAATCACGAATATAAAGAAATAAAAAGGAGAAAAGTACGTGCATGATGAAAGTGGGAGAAGTTTGAAATTAGGCAGAGGGAAGGAGAATGATGTGTGTATTCTCGAGGGTAACTGGTAGGGCGTTGAATTTGGGAAGAAATATCTCTTTTTTCTTGCCTCTGCTTGCATTTGCTTTTGAACAACCCCACCATAGATTGAGAAATATTTTGTAGGGTTTTAATCTCTTACTGTTTTTTGTCGTTTAGGGGTGAATTATTAGCTGTGGATTATTGCTATTTCTATTCATAATCCCCCTACTAAAAGCAGTTTTTTACATGTCCCAAGGGTCGGTGTCTTTCAACTGAAAGATATCCCTACAAAGTCCCTCGTCTCTCTGCGTGGGTTGTTGCAAGGTTTTTTTTAATTTTTTCAACGTTGTTGAGCTGTATTCTAACGGTCGTCCCTTTTTCTTTTCCTTTCATCTAAAGCAAACAAACAAAGGTACTGCAGTTATGCTATCGATTCTTTCCTTTTCTTGAGTTCATTTATTGACATTTAACGTTTTCTTCATTTCATTACTTTGTCATCCAAACAAAAGTAAAAGACTTGTTAACCTCGGCTATTTTCTCAGGGTGAAAATGGAGTTTGGATGTATATGAAACTTTGTTGACAGAATTTCAACCAAAGAAAACAAGAAAAAGCAGGAGCTGCTAATGGGTAAAGTAAATAATTAGCATTGTTTTCATCCACTATTTATTCCAACTTACTAGAAGTTTTTTACGAGGAACACTAAAAGAAAAATAAGGTGGAGTTAAATCAAAACTCTACATTCTGCTGATACTAACTTGAATATGAAAACAATAGAAAATAGGGTTATTGTGCAGAAACTTCCTTCTCCTGGTCTTCGCTGCTCTTATGCTTCTTCCCCTGCTTGAGCAGTTCTTCAACCTCTTCAAATTGCAGTCCTTTAGTTTCAGGTACGCAGAAATATATTCCAACCAGTCCAAGAAATGAAAATCCTGCAAACAGCAGGAATGTACCTGCAGCCCCAAGACTTTCCACCAATGTCAAAAATGTCTGACTCACAATCAGATTAGAAATCCAATTTGAAACTGCAGCAATTCCTCCTCCAGTTCCTCTGTATCTGAGTGGGTAAATTTCAGAGTTCAACACCCATGGAACTGTTCCCATTCCTGGTGCATATGCAATGATGTAAAGCCCCATCACCACCACTGCCAAGAAGCCTATTTTGCTCGGGCAGCCTTCTGTGAACCATACCCGGTGCACCGACCGGCACGAACCCCTTACATCCTTCGTCAAATTCAAGCATGCTCCAGGAAGATACTGATAAATTCATTCAATATATGGTTAATGAGCTATGAGTGTCTGTTTGATTATTACTGTTGTTGGAATGAAATTTAAAGCAATGAGAAAATGAAAGGAACTGAAATGCCTTACCTCATTGTGACCATTGGCACAGAAGCCACATTGTTGCTTCAAACATGACATGCAGTTCCATGAAGATGCATCTGGAGCCGAGGCGTAAGCTGAACATGTGGAGTTGCTTCCAAAGTGAGTAGATTCGAAGGCGCTGACGGGTGGAGCGTGGCTAGCTGATTGGAAGAAAACTCCAGCCAACACTACAAGGCAAGCGATAATGCCAACCATCGAGATGATCATTAGTCGTCTTCTGCCATACCTGTCGACCGATATCATGCTGACAACGGAGCCAGCAGCATTGAGAAAGGAAGTAACGAGAGAGAGTGCCATGGCGGTTGTATTAGAAGCATATCCAGCAAACTGGATGATGGTTGGGCTGTAGTACATGACAGTATTGATACCACAGAACTGCTGAGCTACTTGGACGATAATCCCGGCAACGAGCCCTCTTCGAACTACTTGGTTGCTCAAAGCACCTCTAACTTTGGTTATTATACTCCCATCTCCAACTGCTCCTTCCTCGACCTTTTCAGCTTCCACAGATTCATGCAACAATCTCAACTCTTCATCAACTTTATCAGCAGGATATATCTTCTCCAGTATGGCTCTTGCTTCATCTACTTTGTCCTGTTCCTCAAGAAAAATGCCCATCATAAACGTACATTACAATGCATTTCATTCTTAACCAGATCTCATTCTCAGAATCAATTATGAAAAATAAAAATATTTAAAGCAAAGAGTGAAATAACCATCAATCTTCATTATGTTACTTTGATTCATAATTTGTTGAGATTATCTACAAGATCCAGTGCTGATATAATTTTAACCCAAAAAAAAAAAAAAAAGCTCGAGATTAAAGCTTGAATCATCAGCACATCAAGTGAGTAATTTTAAGAATGTCTTCTTATTAACTACGACTCAGAAAAGTTGAATGTTTCAAACTTTACCCGTCTGTAAAGCCATCTAGGAGATTCAGGCAGTGATATCATCAAAACAAATTGAACCAAAGCTGGCAGCCCTGCTACTCCAAGCATCAGACGCCATGTATACTTGGTCTGCAACACAAATTCACAAAACTCAACTTAGAAAATTAGAACATAAAAAATCCCTTCATAAATTCAACCTTATATAAAAAAAAAGGGTCCATTTTACCTTAGTGAAGGCTAAGTTAATTAGATAGGAAAGGAATTGCCCTCCAGTAATTAGCAAACCATTAGTGCTAACTAGAGCACCCCTAATTCTAGCAGGGGAAGCTTCTGATATGTAAAGAGGAGCAGTCATGGATGCCATTCCGACCCCGAACCCAACTATAAGTCTCCCGATGATAATGAGTCCGGGAAAGGGAGCAACAGCCATGGCAATTGCTCCGACGAAGAACACGACATCAGCAACTAAAATCGATTTTTTTCGACCGAACCTATCGTTCATCCAGCCACCAATAGCTGCTCCTACAATAGCTCCTGCTACAGCCATACTCACAATGGTTTCCTGTACATAAACAAATAATAAAAACACAATTTCTACCTGAAAAGAGACATAAAATCAGTAATTACTTGGACCTAATATTAACTTGCCTGCAGCCAAGTTTTCCTGTCCACATTTTCAAAGTCTTCTCGGATGTAGAGCATAGCCCCAGAGATCACACCTGCATTACAAACAAATGGTAAGTAACCTAGTTGTACTTGTAATCATATCTTCGACTTTAGATCAAGGTCGGGTTCGAGAACTACCGGTGTCGTATCCGAAAAGTAGACCGCCGATTCCAGCTGATAGAGCAAGGCGCATAATGTACGGCGTCTTCCATGTTGTCTGCAAACATTCTAAACACTCCGCCTTGTCTGCCTTTGCAGCACCTCCTTCCACCATTTTGATTCAATCTGTTCAAATGGTTTTAGAGCTCTTAACTTCACTATAGAGGTTTGTAATAGAGAGAGACGACCTTATTATTTTCCCCAAAAAATAACTGCAAGGAAACAACCTAAATTCAATGCAAAAAATTGCATGAATCTCTTGGAACAATTTTCGAGGACTAAGACCATGTTTAAATTTTAAGGACATGTTTGTATGGGGCGGTGGAAAAAGGATGAGAAGGAAGCAATCTATTTCAATCTACTCTTCTTTCTTTATTTTCTTTCCCTCTCCCACCGCTCTCTCTATTATGTCGTATCAAAAAATGTCCTAAATTTTAATAACTCTCAAACAGATCTATCAAATATTTTGATTTCATTTTCAATTTAGAGGCTTTTTTTTTTTGCCCTTATAAAAAATTATTTTCCTTATCCTCTACGAACCAAAGATTATTATTCTTGTATATTCACTATTCATTTCGTTCATAATCATTTTCATTCTTTTAATCACTTCTTTTACATCAATTGATTTTTCCAATAATTAATTTCTGCACCTCAATTATTCTCTTTATTCCAAACATAGTTTACAGATAATCATATCCTGATAGATGATCATTTTTTCAACTAATCACTCAATTAACCATATGATTATCATTTTTTTCAATTAATCACTCAATTAACCATATGATCATTACGTTTTGAATTCAAACTCAAACAGATACATTAACTAATCCAAACGTATAAAACAATCAAATCTATCATGATCATTTCAATAAATCCAATCCTCAATCAAACGATAAATATCTCGAATTTAGATGAGACTTATAAGATCAAAACTGGAATTACACTCAGAAAAACACAATAATGATAACAGAAAACCTTATTCTAAACCAGAATCAAACAACACAGACAAAAACTCGTTGCCATTGAACGATCAAACAAAGTTTCGATTTCAATTAAGGGAAATTAAAGAAAGGGTAATCAAAATTTCCTTCCATTTTTGAAAATTTCAGCAGCCATCGATCAATTCTGTTCTCGAAAACCATTAGATGAACAACACGACAACGAAGAAAAGAAAGAAAAGGCATTACCTTAATTTGATGAATGTAGTCAATATTTCAGTAGAGCTTGAATTCGTTTGAGTTTTCGGTATCCCAAGGTTTATCGATTCACTCAACAATGAAGGGTTTTTAAATACGAAAGATAGGCGTAAATATGTAATTTCCTAATTCCGAAATTACCATCGTAGTTATCCGAATGACTACTTCTCCAAGAAATAATTCATCAAATTACTACATTTTTAATTGTTTAATTCAATATCTTATTTTGATTGGATAACTGTGAGATGATAATTTTTAACTTTCAATTAAACCCTCTTCGTTGTCATGTTTTTAAAGAAAAGGATGATTAAATTCTCCTAAAATCATGGAGATAGCTTCTTTTGTTTGTAAAATTGTGGAGTGTTTATTGTCTATCGCAAGCTATAATCCATTCTCTATCGAAATCTTTTTCGCCAAAGCTCCATCGATCGCAAGCTTTTAGACTTCATTTTCCACTGAAATTCTTTTGCCACACTCCACGATCACAAGCTTTTGGAATCCTTTCTCCAGCCGCCAAAATCTTACAATTTTCGCACTCCTTTCTGAATCACCTCATCATTTCAATTGTCAAATCAAAACACGTTGAGAGTCTCGGGGACCTATTCTTGACGATCTCCAATTATATCGCAAGATACTAATGCAAAACAATGAAAGTCACATCCATCACGGATACCCATCATGGTTTTCTTTGACGAAGTGTAGGATGAACGAGACATCTACTCAACTGACAAGACTACATCTATTAAAATAGCTTACAATATAAAAATGGGTCAACTTATTGATTTAGTTGCAATCACACTGAATGTTAATGAAAGTTTGACGTTAATGGGCATCTTCCTCTGCGAAGATGGTTATGTAAAACACAAATTAATCAATTTGGGATGGACATGGTTGCACATTTGTTATATAGCGGATTTTCTAGCAATATATACAATGATTATTGCTACATCATTGTAAATATTGCACCCATACAAATTGAGCTGTACAACACAGATATTCGACGATCTGGTTATGTTAAAAGTAGGTCTTACATTATCAAGATGAGTTGAAGAAATTTCTATGCAATCTAGATGTACATAACATGTAAGGTATGTATCTTCTTAATTACTATTGCTTTGCATTATGTTTCAAGACAAATATTAATCATTGCATTAAACTAATGGATATGTACGTAAGTGGATGTATAATCTATGATAATCAGATTCATGCAACTATTTCTGAATTTTTTATTTTGAAGCATCAATGTAGAGGTGTATTTTCTATGTACAATGACATGTACTACTCAAACACGTGTATACATACATGAAGGTTTAGGGTGCTATTCAAAAAAAAAAAAAAGAAAGAAAAAGATTTAACTTCAATTTGGTTTTTAAAATTTAAAATTCTGTTTCAAGAGCAACATTTATTATTGCATTAGACTCTAAATGTACGAATATGGAAGAGAACGTACAATCTCTGGTGATCAGAGTCATGCAACTACTTTCAATTT
>JBBMEG010000024.1:2695766-2735906 GCA_037832605.1 Cyclanthera cordifolia
TCCATGAAAAGCAAGTATGTTTTGTGCTAAAAATAAACTAAGGTTTAAAGTTTAAATTAAAATTGTATCGTTTATTAGGATGCTATGTTCTATAGATATGAATTAATAACAAATAATGAAATCACTGCGCCTCCAATCATTTGAGTAAAAAAAAAATAAAAGCATTTTAGTTAGTCTTTCGTGAGTGGAAATTAATGCCAACGTCTAAATTAATATTAGAATGATTGGGAATTTCAAATTTGAATGAATAATAGTATAATTATAGTATCTCAACAAAAAATTATGGATTCGAGTTCTTCCCACCCCAAATATAGTAAAGCTCAAAAAAAAAAAAAAAAAAAATCTTTGAATCAAAATTTGTAACAGATATTATTTTATATTTAATAATTCATTTTTAAAAAATAAAGTAAAACATTGAGCCATTTAAAAAAAATAAAATCAAGACATTTTTCATAAACACCTATTTACTTTTGAGAATTCTTATGATTAAGACCAACTTGCATTTTCGAGGTATCTTAATAGTTTTACTTCATGTCCCAATTAAATGGGCTTTGAGGTGGTCAAATCAAAGGGATTTATTGGGAAGGCCCAAACATTTTGTACTAGCAGTGTGGGCCGTGGCCCAACTATCCAAACTATTGGATTAGTCATCAGGCCCAAAATAATATATTATTAGTAACTACTTATAGATGGATAAAGGGAATGAGAGAAAAAAAAAAAAAAAAATTTCTTTCAAGCATTGTAATACTTTCAAAAAAAATTTTTATAAAATTTTGGAAACTATTCTTTAAATTGTATTAATGAAATTATGTGGAGTTTTTAACCTTTGTAATTATCTAGAAACAAAAAAGAAATAGCTTCAACAAAGATAGTATCATACTTTGGAGGGGACCAACTATTGAAAGCGATGTTTGAAAGTTGAATGTGGATGCTTTTTTGTTCGCTTTTTTCATACCCAAATGGGGTGTGGGATGAATTGATATAGAGATTGGAAACTATTGGGATGAGTGTTGGTGAGTTAGTGCTCTAGCCTTAGCTAGCAATTCTTTGCCTAAATTTATGGAGGGTGCTCCGATGAAGGAGGGGTACGATCGGATGTTGAACGAGTAGTGTCAAGTCGTCGTAGTGGAATCCGATGTTTTTGGTGGTACTATCAATAGGATTTCTCAAGAGATTTTTGAATTTAAGTTTGTGATCGATGAGATTAGGAAGTTGGTCCCTATGTTAGGAAGTATCTCATTTTTGCATATCGTTCATGATTGTAATAGTGTGGATGATGTCTTAGCCAATTCATGATAGACATATAATTGTTTTTGTCGGTAAGCTCATAATCCCTCCCTACATATTGTATCGACTATTGCCAAAAATCGTGCTGATTTGGTTGTTGATTAATATACGATTTCGTTGCTTAAAACAAAAATGTAATATACAATCTCGTTAGAATGTTAAATGAAATATTGACAGAATAATGATTGAGATGTTTTGCTAGATAATGTTTGAAAATGGAGACCTGTAAAAAAAAAAAAGAAAAAAATATATATATATTAAAACAAAAATGATAATATTGCAAAATTATAAAAGGTACATGTTTTCAGAAAAGAAAAATTCAGGAATTATATTTTTTTACAAAAGATTATAAAGCCTTAAAAAAATTGTTCAAACATTTCACCTGTATCTATTATCTCCTTTTACGCACTAAAATTTTCCTTACAAATAATTTATTAACGTCAGGTTGCACAGTTGGTTAAAAACTTGGACTCACTTAAATAATTGTCTTCTAATATTTTGCAAACAAAAATCGACCGACTATTCTTATTGTAAATAATATTTTTAGTGAGATAGTAACTTCATTTTATTATTTTATATAGTAACTACTACAGACTTGCACATGCTTATTTTAATTTTTAATATTATTTAAAAAAAAAAAAAAGAACACAAAAAATAGAAACAGAGTGTTACTATTGAAGATAGTGGAAATTGAAAAGAGTTGATTTAGGGTGTTGATATTATGTTGAAAATTGGCTGGTCTTGTTTGTCTGTTGAATGTACAAATTCACAACAAAGTGGATTGGACAGGTTTGGTAGGTTGTCTACCTACTGAATTTATCACTTGTCATTACATGCACATACACATATATATATATTTTTCTATGATTTGGTGTGACAACATTAACTTCTATTTCCTACCATATGTGATTAACCATTTCTTCTTTATTTTAAAATAAAATTAAACTTTCATTTAGGTCATCAAAATTCCTACATAAAACACAAGCCAAACAAATTCATTAACATGTATATAGCCTTCCCCCCTTCTCATGTAATTTTTATATCATTGCAAATTAAATATGTATTACAAATCTTACTTAATTTTACGAATTGTTAATTTTTCGTTAATCACTTTACTGACCATAATACATTATAAATAAGATAATGAACATGTACTGTATGAATCATGCAAATTTCACGAATTATGTAACTCTCAATTTAGAGAGACTAATAATATGATAAAAATAATCAAAAAGATTTCAAAGAAATAATTCTAAATAATACTAATATTGGAATGTTAAATTCTAACTAATCTTCCTCATAAATATTTATTTAGATTTTTTAGTTTATGATTTGGAAAATTTAAAATTTATATATTAATCTAGAGTAACCAAGCTTGCATTAGAAAACCTAAGCGTGAATCTCACCGATTCAATGAATTAATTAAGTTGTCGCCTTGTCACACTCTAGATTTTCTCTATTTTTTTTCTTTTTTTTTATATTTTATATTTTTAATGATTTACTAATTTCATTCCGAAAACATACATCAATTACAGAAAAAGAACCTTTTCTGCTTTAAATAGATTTGATTTACAACAGTAACGGATGATTATATTGATATTTTAAAAGTATTTAGAATGAAAATTTATTATAAATATTTAAAAATAACGCTGTCAGTCAAAAGTTTGTTTGAATATAATTTTTAAGAATATTTAAAATTAGTATTTAGAATGAAATTTATTTTGAATATTTAGAAGTAATAATTGATAATGATTATCGTAAAAAACTTGTTTAAATATAGTTTTAAGAGTATTCAAAATTAGTATTTAAAATAAAAATTTATTTTAAATACTTAAAAGTAATAATTGCAGTCAAATGATCGTTTTGATGTAATTTTTTTAATGAATATTTAGTAAATATTTGTTTGAAATATTCATTCAAATCACTTATAGTTCATTTTAATTTCAAGAAAGACATTGCATCTATATTAGATAATAAGCTGATGCAGATCTAATTATTACGAATGTGAATAATGATATCGTCTACGTATATTGAAAAGTGAGAAAATCTTATAATAATATATAAGATATGTGTGCTACTTTTCTCATCACCAATTAATTTGATACAAATGTTCATACTATTTAATATGACATCAAAATTAATTAATCCAAATAGATATTATACAATTAAATAATAAAATAAAATTGAGATTCGATTCAAGATGGATAAACTAAAAAAAATACATTTTGAAAGTAATAAATACAAATGTTTAAAACATTTTTTGTACTGAGTTTAACTAAGTTATGTCTCATTACACCCCCAGTTTCCAAGTACCAGCTTGTATAATAAATACTTTTAATTGTGAAATTATTATAGTTTTGTTAAAGAGTAAATTATAAATCTAGTCCCTATGATTTCAGGTAAATTAGAGTTTAGTCTATATGATTTGAAGAAATATAGAATTTAGACCCTATAGTTTGGAGAAATATAAAATTTAGTCCCTATGATTTTGGAGAAATAGAATTTAACCCTTATGGTTTGACAAAATCCAAAAAATAGTTCATGTTATTCGTAAATCGTAGGCGAATTAAGTAAGTAAATGTGATGTATGAATTATGCATTTTATTTTTTCAATTAATTTTTTATCTCACATTTTCATCATTAAACATAAAAATAACTAACTTCTACGTATTTTATTAACCAAAAATTATGAACGACGGATTATTTTTTAGATTTTATCAAACATTCAGAGTAAATTCTAATATTTCAAATCATAGGGACTAAATTGTAGATTTTTCTAAATTAACTATAGAGACTAAATTCTAACTTTCATCAAATCATAGCGACTAAATTTATAAATTACGTACCCATAATATAATGTTGAATTATGGTCAACTAACATATAATACATAATTTAATTTGAACATCAAAAAATCACAACTTAATTAGTTTTAGTTACACTATCAAACTTTACATATCCAATAAAGATGTGTATTTTATTTATAAAGTTAAGACCTTTCTTTTATGAATCTAACATATATAATGCTAATTAAACTTTGATTAATTACATCTCCAATATCCAAATCCATTTTCAAAAAAACAAATTTCAAAATTTTGAATAGCCTTTCAAATCAATATTCCAATAATCCACCTACATTATTATTTCAAACAAATGCCATACAGCAAAGAATAGCAATACTTTGAATTGTAGTCAAATTATAGAGATAAAACCAAAGAAAAAGAGTACTCTAAAGGGAACTTTACACAAAGCTGATTAAAACTTGAATTGACAACTGAAAAAACTCAAAATAAATTTGAAAAAATAAAATAAAATAAAATAAAGAAAAAGAAGAAAATCTCCACAAATATTTGCTCCCTCTTACTCCCCATGGTCCACCCTCTCTGCAAATTTACAATAATGTATAATAATGAAAGATTAGAACATAAAATAATAATTAAGAAAAAACCCACTTGAGAATAATTAAGACTAATTAACCCTAAATAGTAAGAGTAGTTGAGTGCCACTTAACATAGAACCATCCTTAATTAGAGGATAATGTTGTTTGGATTATATTCAATAATATATATTCTAATTCCTTTCCAAAACAAATAATTAGAAATTATTATTAATTAAAGGGTGTAATACCCAATACAAATGGATATAGTAATTAAAAAAGTTTTTAAAAAAATAAAAAAAATATGCATGGCACGCCTTGTCTTTAAAAGAGAAAAAAAAAACATAAAGACTCCTTTATTTCTTTTCAATCTTTCGAAATACAAACCCCAAAAAAAAAGAAAAGAAAAATAATAAAATAATAAATAAATAATAGAGTGGGGGCTGAATTGCTTTTGAAAATGCTTTTTAAGATTTAATTAAATTAAAAAATTAAAAAAAAAAAGAAAAAAGAAAAATCAGAAAAGAAGCATCTAATCCAGCAGCAGCTTGTGTGGGTATCTGCAGCTTTGAGTTGAGCATGCCATTTTGAGACAAATACTTACCGACAAAAACACGTATTCTGAGACACAAACAAAAGCATTTCTCTTTCACAATTACACAATAATAACAATGAGAGAGAGAGAGAGAGAATTCGAATGTTGGTATGTTTGTCTTTGTCATACCATTATTAATTATTGTTCAATCAATAAACTTCTTCTATATGCACTTCCAAATTTTTTCTTTTTATTTTTTTATTTTTTTTTAATTTTTATTTTCTTTATTATTCAACCTTTTGTGGTTTGTTCTTTCTTTGTTTAGCCGAAATTGGTTTCCTAAACTTTGATTCTATTTTTTTAATCTTTTTTTCATAAAGTTTCAAATAACTCTATATGTCTAGGGTTTAATTTTGTGCTTTTACCTCTATGTGTTATGGGTGAAATTTGATTTTCAAGTTACTTGAGCATCGAGTAATATTTAAGAGACTAAAGAAAACGGGTTAAACCCTAACAAATTTTCGTCGTTGAAAACCCCATTTCTTGTAGTAAACACATAGATTTATGTTCCCTAACGACGTGTGTTAGTTACGTCCATGGATAGATAAGGAAACACAATTTTTATTAGAGAGAACAAGTACAAAAATGTTGATAAAAAACGGCCTTTTTGATTTAGTAAAATTTTATAGTATGCACTCAAAAAACCTATTAACAACAAACTCAATTACATAAAAGCTCAAATACGAAAGCATACAACCCCGCTCGCTGACTTGGCAGCAAAACCCTAGACTTAGTAAATGTGAAGCATCCTAGTTCAAGACATATCTCAACAAATCAATACACTTAAGTCGGACCAAGGCCGAGTCGACATCAAATGTGATCGACCCAAATGGCTAACCCTTCCGTTGTAAGGCACATGCCTAGGATATATTTAGACCAGAGTTTGGAATTCGCACTAGGCCCCTATTGACACTGAAAATCTTCTTTTCTTTGGAAAATTTATTGGAGGTCACCAAATTATGACTACTCCAAGTTAATCATGCTTAACTATAAAATTCCTATGATTAAACCATAAAAAAGAAGATACACCTCGTTCGTATAGTTATTACAGTCTATTTTTTTTAAAGCCTTTCTTAACGATGAGTTTGTATCCTTGAGATCTCTCTCATTTGGATGTAGTCTCGGTTCATTCATATATGCTTCATGAACTTGGGCATCCCTCACCCACCAACTTCATCTTTGGTAGCCCAACCTTGACACATTTACAGCCAATGTCTTTCATTTATAGTGTAGATCTTGTTTCCCTGTGTTGTTTTATTCATGATATGTAAAATTAAAGAGAAGGCATCGTCTTATAAAGCTTGAAGGAAGCTGATGAAGTCCAAAACAACCAAAAATTATGGACCATTAACTCATAATGAAAGAAGAGAGTTAACAAGTAACAAGCTTTGATACACAATTATGACTACAAGTTAACAAGAGGTACTACTTTCATTAAGCTTGCCTCTTATACATTAATTATTTAGTGTACAAATCAATTTGATTTTAGTTTAGTAAATCAATCAATCAATTTAAAATATATTTTGTAATTAATTATGTTTTATAATTGAACAAAATAAACACGAGACTAAAAGTTGGCCGATACAACTAAAAATTAGGTTGCACTTAATTTAGTAATCTTAAATCATGATTTTCTTAAACTCAACTATTTAGAAGTATGAGATTTAAAATCATGACTACTTAATCATAAAAATATATTTTTATAAATTGATTTATTATTCGATTGATGTAAAATCATCCAATTTAAATATAATATATCCCATGTATTATTTCCTAATATATTCAAGATAATAAGATGTTATAAATTACTTATTAAATAACATACTGTATATCATATATCTAGAGATTTAAATATCTTTTTCTTCTCTAAATTCTCTAAAATTTTAGTGTTCATTTCTAAACTTTAATTGAAAATGTTTCTTTTTGTCCTAATTAACTTTTAATTCATTTTGGTTCTTTTAAAATGTTTATGCTAGTATTTACCTACAAGAAAAAAAAAAAGTCATTTCTTTATTGTTTCCATCTAATTTCAAACATTACAAATGTTAGTCTCTAGTTATTAGAAGGACCAAGATATTTATAGTTCAAGGACAAAACCTAAAATATATTTGAAAGTTTTAGGAATAATTTTTTAATAAATTTAGAGAATAAACTTAAAATTAATTAAAAGTCAAAAATTAGTTAGTTGGAATTAGAAAGGGTATGCATTCATCTCAAAATTAATTAGTAATAAGAGGAATAGCCCACCTTCTCGATGTGGGATATTATGAGATCCTCAACAGTTGCCCTAATTTTATAATATTATATTCAAAAAGTTTTGATTTTAACCAAATGCTTGAAATGAGTTTATATATATATATATATATGTTTACATTTGCCTCCCAGTCGAATTTTAGAAAATAAAAACAAGTATTTAAAATTAGAGTAAATTATAAACTTTGTTCTCATAATTTGAATAAAGTTAAATTTAGCGTTTTATCATAAAGTTAAACCGTAATTCTTACTGCAATTAATTTAGTTCTTCTAATTTGGTAAAACCTCCAAATTTCAATTGTTTGGTTATTTTTGTTTTGTTATTATTATCTTTTTTTTTTTTAATTTGTGAGTGACTAGATTTACTTACGTGAATTTTATACAATCCATAGGCGATCTTTGGTGTTCATAGTTTTTGAAAAATTAAACAATTGTAAAATTTAGGTATTCATTGATAATGTGAGATTAACGTCGAACAAAAATGCAACATCATTTACAAAAAGATAGCTATATCTTCATACTTAATCCATAAAGAATTAGGAACAATACATGAACTTTTTTATACATAAAATTAGGATTGAAAGAAAAAAAAATCGAAAAAATCTAAGCGAATCAAGTCGATTAAATAGATCGATTCAATTTTTTAGAACAATATTTGATCATTGGATTTGATATTTTAGAAAACTGAGATATATTGATTCGGTTTCGGTTAATGATGAAAGAACCCCATATAACCAAACTGAATCGATTGTATAAATATTAAAAGAAAAAAAAAAGATATTGGTATTTAGATTTAATGAAACAAATTTACATGTGAAATAAGAAGCAAAAATATTATAAATATTAGGTTATTTATGAAAAATGTTGTTTTTAGTTAGTAAAATAAAAATCATTAAAGTCAATTTAAAAATCAAATCGAAAACAAGACAAAAACATTTAAAAATAAACCAAATTCTAATCGAAATCAAAACCGAAAACCAAACCAAAATCAAACCGAATCAAATGGAAATTGTACCAATAGTTTTGTTCTTTATTAGACATTGGCTTGGATTCAAAAAGTTGAAAAATCGAGAATATTAATTCAATAGTTGGTTGGGCACATAATCGACAAAAATCAAATCAAAACTACCCATACATAAAAGAGAATCACCAACTCAAAAAGTACCTAACTCAACTAATATCAATACATAGTTTGATTTTTTTTTTTTTTTTTTTAAAAAAAAAAATCAAATAGAAACTAAATTATTCCTTTTTTATGTAGTTGATTCTCAAATAATTTCTCAATTGTTTTCTTCCTCAAACTCTTAAAACCAACAAACACCACTAAAGGAAAAAAAAAAAAAAAAAAAAAAAGCAAAAGAAAAAAAGAAAAAGAAATATTAAAAAGCTTAGCAAAGGGGGTCTCCATCATCTCCAAAGTTAAAGAAAAAAAAAAGGAGATTGCTTTTTGGAGACAAAGTGACAGAGCATCACCAAAACCTATTATTCCTCCAAACACACCCTTCCATGTGCTATTTAACAACATTCTCTTGTTTTTTCCTCCATACCCTTTTTCACTTTCCCCCCTCCCCCCTCTAAGATTTTCTTTTTCACCCCTTTTCCCCTTGTTCTTTTCCCCCTTCTCCCATGATTCCCCCCAATTCTCATTCCCCCATTTTCTAATCATTTACCAATTCAACCCCTCTAAAATATTTTATTTTTTTTACATTTCACTCACATATCACCCGAATCCGACACACTCACCCTCAATCATATAATTCCCTTTATCCTTTTCCTCTATATATATACTCCCAACCAAACCCCCTTTTTTCCTTAACAATTTCAAAAACCAAACATCCTTTGTATTATTATTTATTATTATTTTTTTTCAATGGGTAGGCATGAATCCAACCATGACCAATCTCTTGTTGTTCATTCCTCTATTGCTCTTCTTCAAGAGAGATTTAGACAACTTCAGAAAGTTAAAGAGATGAGAGAGGAGAAGGAGCTTCTTAGATTGCTTTCTCTTTCAAACCCTAAAAAACATGCCTTGTTCAATGCTTGTGTGCTTCTTGATCCTTCCGTTGCACGCTTTCTTCCTTGTCATGAGTTTACGACACCGACCGTGGCGAAGACGACGACGTCGTCGACAATGTTAACTTTGCCTCAAACATCTCTATCGCTCTGGCCGACGACATCGCCTAATAAGCTTGGTGGGGACATGCCGCCATTGATGAACTTGTGGCCGGTGGATAACACGACTAGTTGTACTACTAATTCGTCGTCTTGCGATAGCGTCGTATCGTTGATTAGTAAACTTGATGATCATGATCGTAATAATCATGAGTCGGACTCGGATTCCGATGTCGATACTTCTCTTCACTTGTAAACATCAAACTTTCTCTTCATCCAATCTCGTACTAGGGTTAATTATTATATCATCATTGAGTGTTGTTTTTTTTTATTCAAATATTCTATCATATCTTGGTTCAACTATAAGAGAAATCACTCCATTAAGCTTTTGTTTATTTAGGAGAACTCGCCGAATTAATTTCACACTGCCTAGGTAAAAAAAAGATCATAGGAGTGCACGAGACTTTCCGAAATAATAATAATATATAAAAAAAAAACAGGAGAATTTAAATTTAAAGTAAACAATATCATATTAAAAGGTCATTGTCTTTAATAAATTTCATCTATATCTTGATACTAGCCAGTCATTAGTTTGGCATAATGATAGAAGCACTAATCATTAAGAAATGATATTGGCGATGTTGACATGTTTATATTCTCAAAAACTATAATAAAATAAATATGTACATAGTAAAAATAAAATAGTTCACATATATTACGTAAAAGTTCTTTCGTCTTTTCAACATAGGATTTTCAACAACATAAAGTCCAGTCGATCAAATTTTGTTACATCGTAAACTATTTATATATGTTAATAAAAATAGTTTACATAACAACATATCTGAGTCGATCAGACTTTGTTGCATCGTAAATTAATTCCTTTCCAAGTTTATACGAATAGAGACATAAAAGATATAGTAGATAGTTGGTAGCCATTAAAACAAAACTTGAAGAGAGAGAGAGAAGGAGAGAGAATTGAGGTAGGGGGAATGTGGAAATTAGGTAACGATTTTTGTTGGAATGTGAAAGAATATTTTGTGAATGTTTTTTTTTTGTTTTTTTTTTTTAAATTAAGGGTTTAGAAAGGCACGTGAGAAATGAAAGAGATCATCAGAACAGAATGTCCCACCAACCAAACACACAAAAACACAAACGCAAACACAAACACAAACACAAACACAGCAACAACGTTATTGATCAGAGTGTAGTAGCAACCAACCAATCATTTTCCAGACTTTGGACATTTCGCCAAACATCCACCCCCGCATTTTGGGCGCCTCTTTCTCTTTTGCCTCTTCCTAATTTTGTTCATTTTTCTACCTTTTATTTTTTGCCTATTAAACCCCAACCAAAAATTAATTATGTTAATTTGTTTCATATTCTATCATCCCTTCACAAATTTCATTTTCCATCATAATTTAACAATATTTGTACGTAAAGTCGATTCTTTAATTTTGACGTTATTAATACAAGGCGTTAGTTGAGCTGCAACTTATACATTTTAACCGAATTTTAAAGTCATTCATGGTATGGATGCAACAACATTTTACAACTAAATTCATTTGTGAATTTTGAACCTAAAACTTTAACATGTTTCGAAATTACAAACCTCTACCAGTAAGACTGTCCCTGATTGTTTCATACATACAAAATAGTTACTCTGATTTATGTTTTTTTTTAAACCTAAATTTGTTTTTTTCAAAATTTATTCTTTTATTCCATAATATTTTTTGTGTAATTTAAAATCATCATATAATCAAATACTGTCTTATTTATATATATATATATATATGTGTGTGTATATGTATATATATGTATATGTATACACACATGATCATGAAGTTTTGTTGTATGAGTATTTTCCATTTGTTTTTATGTACATTAGTATATTACTTAATTCACTAAATTCAAAGGATTGTATTTTTCAATTTGTCTTTAATCTCTTATGATTATGCTATTTTTTGTGCTTACTATTTAGGTTATCTGCGTGTCTTTAGTTTGAGTGCTAATTTTTAAATTAATAATTAATATATTTATTTATGTTTGGTGGGTTTCATATTGTGCCTCATCAATCATAACAAAAGGGGTTTGGAATATATACGCGACATTGAGAAAATGTCTCAAACCCTAGCGATAGAATATGCATTAATTAAATTAAACCTCCACTCCCTCTTTCTATCACATTTTATACTATTTTAAGTATATAATTTGAATATATATATATATATATATATCAATTGAATCCAATTAACGATTTCTTCAATAGCAAAAAATATATAGTTCAAGTAAAATAACAAATGTATTTCTTATCAAACTTAACCAATGTTGAGTTAATATCAATTTATAATAAAAATAATATAGAGGAACTTATAAAACTAGTCAAAGGTAAAAAACAATTACAAATATAGTTATTTTGAAAAAATAACAAATATAATTATTGATATATATTAATGAGTATTGTCATAATTTTTTATAATTCTAATATTAATGATATTTTTTAATAACAATATTTAAAAATATTAATGAGTATATATACAAATACAACAGAATTTTATCCAATATAATTTTATTAATTATACAATGAATTGCATTATAAATAAATTGGGCTAAATTAGAGGCCTATATATTGGGCCTTACCCACTAGCCCAATTCAGAATTCTTCTCAATTTGTAAGTAAAAGTCTCCATTCGGCCCTAGATTTGACCTTAATTTTTTTTTTTTTTTAGATTACAATACTAAGTCATGAGTAAATGCTAGTGTATCTCTAATGACAACTAAGCTATACTCGCTTTGACTAATTGACCTTTTGTGATATTTTATCTATGGCATTGCACAATTTTAGAGTATAGATTAAACATTCAACCTTACAAAAAAGGTAACAGGTAATTTAATTTATTTATATGCGAAACTTAAAAAGTTACTCAAATCAAATTAAAAAAATAATTAAAAATACTATCGCTTTGAAAAAAATTGCAAATATAATTATTGGTATTAGCGAGTATTATCAAATACATTTTTCTTTGACATAATCTCATACATTCTTGTAATATTGATATTAGCAAATATTTATAATACATAATTAAAACGTTTTAATGTGTTTTAGATGCAAATACTATTAGAATTTGTCTACAAAGAACAAATTACAGAAGGAATAGAAAGAGGGTAAGGGAAAGTGTTAGCGTATTTAAAGGACAGAGTTTGACCTCAACCAAGAGCCTTGCCATCGTTGATATAAGACAGTCATCATAGTCGAGTCGCCTGAAAATTCTGGGGTTCACCAATTTAGCGGAGCTGAACCACCCGCATTTCGCATGAATGTTGGAGATGCTGCAGCCCGAACAGCACGAATTGAAGATTTGAACGATGAAGGCCAGAATCCCTTCAGAATCAGAATCCCTTCGGGAAAGGGTAGTTGTTTGGCCTTGAAATATAAGGATGTCTGTCTTTCGAACATTTTGATCCAATGTGATTCATCTCTCTGACTATTTAGAACGTGTTACAAATAAAGTGAATTACAATCAAGAAAGAAAACGTGAGATAATGGACATAGCAATTTACGTGATTTAGTAACAATGTGCTAACTATATCTACAGATAAATGAGAGAAATCATTATATTTTCAATATAATAATATAAATAGTTGGTCAAATAGAGCTAGAGATTAAAGAGAGTTCATATAGGACACTTTTATGATAAATTTTTAATACAAGGTATGGCAAAAAATGCATAAACCCGTGGTATGGTTAAGTAAACCGAAATACAATTTTTTTTGGATAAGAAACAACTTCGTTAATATATGAAATTAAAAAATAATGATAAAATCCAAAGGAAGATTAGATGGGAGGGTGTCAAAACTATACATGTTTAATTTTTGTGGAAAAGAGTGGAGTAGAGAGGAGATTAATGGTGGTTGGAATAACTAACTACTTGTTTGAGGATTGATGTTAGTAGTGGAGTGGTTGGGTAATTTATTACTTGTTTAGAAATTAATATCAGTATGAATGATAGGTTTGATGCGAAGTTTGATAAAAGATTAGATGAGTGATCAAGAGTAATTATTTACTACCCAAACGAGTGGTTTTTGAAAAGTAGTGGTTTACTACTCATTTTTCACAAAAAAAAAAAAAACAAACACAACCCCATAGTAACTACCAATAATATAATGTTAATAAAGATAGTTATAAACTTAATTTGTGCCGAGCAAAGTAACTCAATAATAAATTTAATTATATATTTCGACTGAGCTTAATATAAGAATCCCACCTTAAAAAATGAAGAAACATTTCTAGCAATATATAAGATATATGAATAATTTGTTTCATCGCCAATTAATTTTAAAATAAATATTTATATTATCAAATAAAATATGAGAGTCTACCAAAAACAAATAATCAGATTCAAGATTAGTAAAATGTTACACCATTTAAAATCGATGCTCATAATCAAAAGGCAATGTAGTTCAAGCCAACTCAATAGAATGAGATTCATTTACAATAAATAAGCAAATGACAACATTAAATGATACAATCAATTTAGTGAATTTTAAAGTTTGTTACCAGTAGAAGACGATTGAAGTAACATCCAAGCAACTCCTCTGTTTTTTTCACTTGCAGCAGCATGAACAACTCTCAGATGAAGAACCTTATACGTTGAATTCCACAAAAAAGAATGGTGGGTATTATAAATCTAAACCAGATGGGAAAGAAGATAAGATTCATTGAACTAATCAACGATAAGAACAGTTCGTTACCAATTAGAAACCATGGGAGACAAAAACAGAGAAAAAGTCTGTGAAAACCACCACCTTCCATGGCTGTTCGATCACCTTCTTTCTGAATTAGCTTCAAATTATGACTGTATATATATATATATATAAACATCAGTTGAGTGAGCACACGTGTAACCAAAATGATTTCAATTAGTCAACGGTGTCTTGTCTTGTACCTCGTTGACTTAGTTGATGTGGGTTAATAAGAAAGAACAGAGAAAAGGATGAAGAAACAGAGGCGCTTCCTCTAGCTCCATTCGCAAAACCTGGAGGATGTCCGCCATTAATGGCTTCTGTCGAAGGTCTTTGGAAAGGCTTTGAGGGAATTTTGGTCCACAAAGCCGCCGCCAAAAGCAGGGGATGTCGGCTTTTGAAGTGCGGCGTTATGTATTTAGTTGTCGCTGTGCTGTCTGTGTTCTCTGTCATTTGAGAGACAATGAGAAATGTTGGTGGAAATGAGAAGAAAAACCTTACGTTTGAATCTCATTTGATGTCGCCCTGACTTAGTTTCATTCATGGGTGATAATCCAGTTCAACGCCCAATTTTCCTTAGAATCAAATCTCAAATATTATTAAATTAAAAATTAAAACAAAAACCTACCCATAAAAATTTCAAAAACAAAATTAATTAGCATATTTTAACTTAAAATGAACAAAGAGCAAGTTATAATTATTTTTCTTGAAGCAAGAAAATTATGATAAAGTTTCATTAATAAGCATGTTATAAAATAGTTGTCGCGTAATTCAATGTGTCAATAAATTTCAAATTAGCATTATAAAAGTTAGGCATACAATTTAATGCCAATAATTTTCTAATTTTTTCTACGTTATCAATTCTAAAACGCATTCTTCCCTTAATTTACTCGCATGCCATTTCGACAGTTTTTATTTTTATGTCACACCATACAATACCATAATTTTAGAAAACACACAAATGATAAAACCACGAATAAAACCTCGACAATGGCTGTCTGGTTTATGTTTCATAATCCCATGTCTTGTTCTGTAAACTGCTGGCTTTAATTCACCTGTTTCGCATTCATTTAAAATAATTATTCATTTCTAATCATTAAATTAACTTCTCATTTCAAAACCACTCAATTATGCAATCTGTTTACTGTATGTAATTCTTATTACTGATCGAGTAGATGCTAATGTATCACTAGTGTCAGCTGAGCTATTCTCATTTTGGCTCTAATTACTATATTTGATTTGCTAAAATTATACGCTAATTTGGTTTGGTTAGATATCTTCTCTTTTATCTCACATTGAAAATGTGAAGAATTCTCGATATCGTTACAAGACAAATAAACTACTCATGTAATTATCAATTAATTTTGAAATAGAATCTCATTTTAGTATCTAATATGATATTGCATTCTCAAAGTGAGTTCCAAATATACTCATTCGAAGATCTCAAATTCAAAATTCATTAATGAAATTAATCGTGAAATCTCTAGTTGTTTCACGAGACTTGGTGTGAATGTCAGAAATAAATCTCAAGGATTCCACTTTGAATAAAACTCCAACAGCAATACGCTATTAAAGTCCCCACCAACCTTAATTCCTTCGTTTTGTCTACACCTAAGCAAAACAAACTAAATTTAATTTCTTGGCAATCTTCAACAACAAGCTACTTTGCCATTATTGAACCACAACGTCCAAAATTTGAATCTAAATACGCAAACTCCCCATTTAAAAAATGATTCTTCTCCAACTTCAGTTCAAAATTACTTCACGAAACCATCTGCCATTATTAGCCATTCCAAACAAAACCAACCATTAACTAATGGCGATTTTTCTGCACAAAACCAGCATGGTTTTGTTTGTTTTTCTATTTCCTCCTACCTATAAATATACCTGTTAATTCTTGCCTCTTAACTCAAACATTACCCTGTTTCTCTCTGTTTCTTCCTTCGAGAGATAGAGAGAGATAGCCATGGCTTTAAAATGGCTGCTTCATTCGACATCGCACCTTCTAGGGAACCCGGTCGAGGGCCTCGGTTATGGTAATGGAGATGTGAAGAAACTTGATGAAGATAAAAGTTCAAAATATGAAGAAATTTGCAATTTTGGGTTTCAAATGCCTGTTCATTACCCTCGTTATAACAGGGCAGATTATAAGAAGATGGAGGAATGGAAAGTGGATCAGCTTCTGAAGGAATATGGGTTGAGTTTTCATGGGAGTTTGGAAGAGAAGAGGGCCTTTGCAATGGGGACTTTTGTATGGCCTGATCAGTATTAATGCCTATCATCTCTTTCTAAATAAACATTCCGACTCTGTTCTGCTCTGTCACCTGCATGTGCTTGAAAGAAAAAAAAAACTAATGGTTTTGAAGAATATTTATTTCAAAATGTTCATATGCTATGAAAAACCCTAGTAGTTCAACACAGTTTCTCATATTGTTCCTGCTTCTGTTAAGTAGAATATGATTTCCATCTGTATAATATGGACACGGCTTTCTTTTTCTTCCTAACCACTTTTCATTATCTCGATACTCACTATTTACTTTCTCACATTATTATCCTCTCCACCTTAAATACAGGTAACAATTATTATCGTTATTATTTTTTAATACCCATGACTGTCCGAGCGAACTTGCACGGATCTTAACTATTGTCAAGAGATATACCACCTGACTTTGCAACATTTAGATGTCAAGGAAACTCGTAAGAAATTAATTTCTAGTTAGGTGACTATCATGGATTGAACTCATCACCAACAATTTCCTATAATAATGCATAGATAATCATTCTTATCATATTCTTTTCGTACTCTCATTCCCTCCATATTCATTCTCATTCCTAACGACTCTAATGTGTTTTTTTTACGGCTCTAAAGTTTTCAGAAATGAGAATAACAGACAAGTACAAGTATGAAATTGAATAAACTATTATTTGTAATTGAAAAAAAAGAAAAAGATTGCAAGTCCTGGTTCAACTACTGACACTAACAATTTGCATCTCTTTTAACAGAAAGAAAGAGAAAAGAGAGCAATTAGTTTTTGTTTTGGGTCTACCTTTCACAAAGAATTGAAGGAGCCTCCTCTTTTGCCAGTCTTCCATCTGTCTGAGAGAGGTCTGAAATTAGTCTCTTAAATGTTTTCTACGATGCAGCACTCACTCTTTTAAGTACAACTTTAAAAAAAAGTATACTGCCTATTCATCTAACTATGATCAACACATTCAGCACAAACTTTATAAGGCATTCAAGATTAGTTGGTGTAATCCCATATAAGCTTAGGCGCTATGTTCGGTCTGTCTGATATCAATCATTGACCGTTGAATCGAAATCATGCATGCTGAACAGTCCAAATCCTAATAACATGCCACGGTGAACTGCCGCAGACGATTAATCTGCACTGTATCTCTTGAATATTCTAGCCAGGTGCATTCTTATTTACAAAAAGAATAAAAATGACCTCAAGAGCCTGGACAATCATTACAACCATAAGTAATGCAGTTCTCTTCCTTCCTTAAATATTAAATTGAGCACAAAATATGGACGCAGATGAATTCGACGTCCTTCATCTATCACCATCTTACTTCTGCTGATTTGAATGTTTGTCTCTCAATATGAGGTATTGATTCAGATAACTATTGATGGGAGTTAGATAAACAACCACACCCAGCAATCTCCAGTTTTAGAACAATCAGTTGAGGGGAATGTCAATTTTGTAGCATTCCTCTAACAGAAGCATTAAACATGTGGTGATTCAGTCAAATCCATAGCTGCAGTCTCGTCATTCTCGGGCATTCTCCTGACCTCGTTAAGAAGCCTTGTGATCTCTTTCATTAGTTCCCTATGGACGTGCTCGCTACGCTCCTTAGTGATGGAAGATTCTGCAAAAAGAGTCTCGGTAAGGCGCTGATATTCATGAAACCAATCCGCATCATTATTCTCGGTACCATGATGATCGCTTAACCCTAGAGAGTTTTCCCGCCTCCATCTACTTAAATAATATTTATCTGGAAGCTGAAAGTAATTCTTTATAATGAATATGCGTAAAGCGTGTCTGCATAGCAAGCCCGAGGATTCAAATTCCTTACAAGAGCAGTGAATCTGTTCACTGTCTGCAATCCACATAACAAGACGCTCTCCGTCCATCTTCTTGAAGTGACGTATGAGATATGATCCATCGACCATTTCAGATGCAGCATACTGCATGGCCAACACTAATTCATGCTGCAAAGCATTGAAGGCAAAAGGGGTGAGGATGCTTCGTGCCTGTTCTTCTATTGGTATATTTGTCTTAGCTTGCAAATACTGCATCTCCTGGTGCTCATGGCTTTGGAAGTTGGCCGAAATACCAACCTGAAAGAATTTGAAAGAACAAAAATGGAAATTCCAAGGAATGTAAAATAATAAAAGATTTTATCAAGGAAAGTATTTGATTTCCTAGAAAGGTACCTGCTCAAAAAAGCTACGCAAACACGACTGTGCACTAAAAACTCCTTTCAAGAATGTATCAACAGACTTGAAATAGGCTGGTGTTGCCATTTGAGCTAAAAGACAACCTCGTATGTATGACGGTACCCAATACTCCCGAAAAGAAAATAGTAAATCAACATGCTTGTCTGAAACTAGGCCAAACATCGATATCATTTGATCCCATCGGATATCGAAACCCTCTGTACTCTCCACAGAACATAGCAAATCAAATTCAGATTTGAACTCTGCATAACGAGATCCAAGATGAAGAGAAAACCAACTAGATAACTTTGACAAAATACTCCATCTAGAAATTATGTGCTTAGTGGCAGGTAATTCACTTCTTATTGCATCTCTAAGCCCTTGATCAAGATCAGTCACAATTGTCTGTGGGAATGTTCCTCTCATGAAACGAATAAAGGTCTGTAATTTTAAGGTAAAGATGTACAAATTCTCAGAAAAGCATAGACTAGTATGAAAAAGAACAACAAAGGGAGAAACATAGTATCTACCTGCAAAGCCCAGGCGAATGAACGAGGCGTCTCATCTTGCAACAAAACACAGCCAAAGAAAATAGTCCTACCATGGTTATCAATGCCAAGCCATACTCCCAATAGTAACCCATATGTAATTGAAGAATAAGTAGTGTCAAAATAGACAACATCCCCAAACATGCTATAAGCATTAACAGAGTCCCCATATGACCAAGCAACATGTTCAACCTTATCATTAGCATCAACTGTAAAGTCATAAACAAACTCCTCATCCGATTCCTTAGTGGCTTTACATGCCTCTAGAAGTTCCATTGTATCAATCTCACGTTTCTCGTTTAGCAACGCATCGTGTTCCTGAACAATCTTCTTACGATTCTGAACAAAGTTTCTAACATCTCTCTCCAAAAAAGGCAATTGACCTCCATGAATCCCTTTCTCCAATTCCAATACCTTCACTATACGGTGAATGGGAAAACCAGCTTTAGAAAGAAGAAGTATGCGCTCCTGGTCAACCTCGTGAATTTTGCGATAAGCAGGAAGAAGGCGAACTTGGTCATCTTCAAGGAGTTCATGGTTATGGACATTGCTGAATTGCACTACAAACCACTGTGCAACTCCTCCACTAACTTCCTTTGACAAATACATCTTAGCATCACACCCACAACGCACTGATTTTCGATCTCTATGATGCTCCCCAATGGGTTTTTTCTTAGCAGGAGCAAATCCAGAACGATAACAAACAAAATCTCGTTTATAAACACCCAATTGTGGGCTAAGTCTCGAACGCTCTTTCCTAATGGAAAATCCATTCTTCCTAGCGAAATTCCCATAATACTCAAAAGCAGCATTGTCACATTTAAACACCATCCCCACATAAGGGGCAACCATAGATTCAGATGATACCCTCTCAGATTTCACTAACTGAGCTGCAACGGAAGTTTCTTCATACGAAACATAACATTTCCAATCCCCACAAGGGCATTGCTGCCGTCGAATCCATACGTTTTTCGACGGTATGGATGCCATTAGCGAACAGTAGCTAAAAATCTCAATTAACACTTCCAATTTCTCAAGACGAACGTGGAATTTGCAGTGCAAAAAACGAAAATCTATCGATGGCCCTCATTTCGCAGACATGAGAAGAAATTGAACGAAAATTAAGCGGGTTTGCAGCTGAATTGAACTAAATTTTACAAACCCAGAATGAATTACGTACCCATTGACGATCGAGGTTCGTGATTAAAACCCTTGCTCGTCTTCTGTTAAAATCTTACCGCCTGGGTTGTGTAGAGTCTTTGTGTTCATCTTCCTCCAGAGGACTGATCCGTTTCTCCGGATTATTACACCCAACCCAAGTTAGAAGCTTTGGGCTTCTCTGTTTTTGGGCCTGTAAGAACTTGCTCATCCTTAACTATAGTTAAAAGCTCGGAAATCGTGTAGTTTTCTTTTAGAATAATTAATCACATTATATACGGGTTGATCATGTCCGTCTCTATGCCAGTCACCAGGAGACATCAAAAAAATGAATACTACATATTAATATCATCTCGAACCTGCAATGAAAATATATCCTTAAAATTCAAGTCATCAATCAGTTGCGTTTTACAGGACAAGTGTCTTAATTGCTAATCTGGCCAGATGCCAGGTCAAGACTTTTCTTACTTTTTGAAATTAAAATTAATGTAATAAATTGGAAAATATCTTGATATTAAAAAAGATTTAACAACAAAATTGTCATATCAATATCAAGTGTCACTCTATAGATTGTATTGAATGTGTTTAACAGGATTATTATTTCCATTCCAAGCAACCTCTACTTCATTTATTTTGTTATTTTCCCATTTATTTTGTTAATATTAATGGGAAAATTAATTATAATATTTTTGAGTTTTGATAGGTGAATTTTGCAACCCAAAATTAGGTCTTGTATTTTGTTAATAAAGATAATGGTTGTTGTTGAATAAACTCTTCCCTTTGTCGCATAATCAAAATTAAACAAATCCCTTGCCAAATGTCTACTCTTAAGTTTTAATATAATTTTTATACTTTCAAGCAAAGAAGAGTGAATTAATGAAGTCCTTTATTTTAATCCATATTAAGTTTTTATTTTCTTAAAAAAAAAAAAAAAAAAAAAAAAATCTACTTTCCGTTTTTTTTTTTAATACATAATCACACTATACTTCAGGTGATCACGCCCGTCCCTAGGCCAACGACAGGGAGACATCAAGAAAATAAAGACTACAAATTAATGTCACAGATAAGTTTCGAACTTGAAATCTTGAAGGAAGCATACCTTCAGAATCTAAGTCATCATCCTTTGAGGACGTCTTCTTTCATTTTTAAGTCACACAACTGCCCATTTTTGGTTAGTCTCAATTTCAAATACCATATAATTAACATTAACTTTTGTATGTGAAATTCCTTCCAACTTAATGCTTACTTGAAGCAAATTTTAGCGCTTAAGCAACTCTATTAATTTCTTGAAATCTATAGCTTTCCATCAGCATATATGTATATACAACAATACTTGGCCATTGATCCTTATCCATTGATTAAAAATTGTCAATCCATTTAAAATCATAACACTTGTCCAAGATTAAAACATCAAAATGAAGTGCTTAATTATTGCATAACATTGATTGGGTAATAGTTTCATCCACCATTTTTTTTTTAAATGTTGGTTTCTATAGTTACTCATTTGATTTTGGTTTAGTCCATGTAGTTGAAATTCCACATTTGGCACAAACATCTGTTGACAAATAGTACTAAATTTGAGTGAGGATGTTAGGTTATGTTACATTTGAACGTAAAATCGACTTTGAGATATGTGGTTTGAACTCTCCAATATCTAAATACTATAAAAAATATATATTTTTGAAAGATATATCAACAATATTTACGAAAGAAATAATTTGAAAGTCAAATACCAATTTTCATGATCAAACCGTGACGCCGGTGTTGAACTATAATAACATCAAACAAAATTATTGTGCCACCAACCTTTTCATTAATGTTTATCTCTCCTTTTCTCGTCCTTTAAATTTTTGCTTATAAAATTTCAAAAAATCAAATTTATTCCATATAACACTTGGGAGGCTTAGTATTCAAAATTTGGATTAGGCACTTGATGTCTTTAGCATTATTTTTCATTTTATGCGACCTAATCATACTACTTACTTTCTTTGATTGGTTTTAAGAGTGGAGACTACTCTAAAAAGATCAACACAAGTTATTTCAGCATGCTTTGTGTGACAGTCATGCTTGTCCCGTTCAACCCTTTTTCATCATGCTTTTATGTTATTTTGTCATTATTGCATGTTAGGATAGTTTCTTTCATTTTATTCTAAGTGCTGACTCATCGCCATTTTCATATGCAAGAGTGTCACATCAATTATGTGACAAAATGTACTATAGGGGTATGACTTCTTAAAGCTTCATTCCTACCAAGTTATATGTTGAGTGCAATAAGTTGAGGTGGTCTTTATATATTGTATTCCATATAACTTTTCAAAGACAAAACGTATTTCAAAACCTTGTTTCTCTCTTTTTCGAAAACATTTTCACGAGGCACGAGATAGAGGTTGCACCAGTTGTACCACCCGCTTCGCGTTTTCGTTTGGCTGACTTGCTCACCGGATTAGAGTAAGTGTCGCACAATCATTCTGCTGCCTCTGAAGTGCGATTGTGATACTTAGCTCTTAATCAAATGCTTATTTAGAAAGTTTCTAAGACACATCGCCCACATAATAGACTGCTTCAAGTGACCTATATATCCTTTTAAACTCGAGAGCTACTTGATCGAACTCATGACATGAGTGTTGAATTAGATTACCACCAAAATAACATCGATGACCCTTTCTCTCGGTGTATGTATATATGTATATATATATTTAAAAGCTTGTAAAATAACAATTGTCAAAATACATAGATTAAACCATATTTTAATCTTTCTTCTAATCTCATTCAATGGTCCGAATACCCATCATTCTCACAAGTTAGGTAATAGAATATTAAAGATAATAATATCATTCAAAGTTCATAAAGAAATTTTTGAAAAAACAAAATACAAAACAAGGTGAAATGTACCAATCCTGATAAGATTGATGTTGTAGTTACCGATCCCATTAAATGAAAATATATGTTTTATTCAACAGTTTAACTCATAATTACTTTCTCTATTTAAGAGTTTAATTCAAATCATTTTGAAAAAATAAAACATAATCTATATAATAGGATAAAATCCAAAAATTAATTTAATACGCACATGTATCTACATATGATGATGTTTTTTTTTTATGTCACCATATTATTATCCAGACATAAATTATTAACTTATACCTATTTTATTTATCAATAATTAAAAACAATATTTATTAAATTGAATTAATTCAAACAATGAAATCAAGGCAATCAACCTGTAAATTAAATTTTACTTTAGACTAAATTTTAATTTATTTATTCAAACTTACCCTTAAATATATACACGCGAAATAAGAAGAGAAGAAAGTGACCGTTACAGAGGAAGAGGAGGGAAGAAGCCGGCTTTGCCGCCTATGAAATTGCGATTTTGAAATTTCTTTTCTTAATTGGAAAACAGAAAAACGAAAACTTCATTAGCCCATTTCTTCTTCCTCTCTTTACGGTCAAATTCTTAAGTGATTGGACTTTTTTTTTTTTTTCCTCCCAATAAAAAGCTCTCACTGGCCTTCCCTTACATTTCAAATTCCACTCCTGTTTTGTGTTCTTAATCCTCTGTTTTCCCAATAAATCAAAACCCAACCTTTCTTCTTCTTTTTTGTTTGTTTCGTTTGGAAATCATGGTGAGTTACGAGGAACATGTCGGCCGAGAAGAGGTTTCTGTTCATCTTGATCCTGTCGTCTTGGAGCTTAACCGTTTACAGAACCATCTAGCAGGTTCTTCTTCCTCTGTTTTTTTATTATTATTTTTTTTTATATGGGTTGCTCTGTTTTTTAAGTGGAAGTGAATATTAGTTAATATGAAATTCGATCTTTCACATTTCTAACGTTAAATTATTAACAAATCCATTTGAAATGACAGTGTTTGAGTTCATCAATTTTGTATAAGATATTAATTTCATTTTTGTTGAATAGAATAATTATTTTTATACATATATATATATATATATATATATATATATGTATATATATATATATATAGTATAGATTTTATATCCTCACTAGAGCTTACCTAGTGATTTTGACTTTCAAAAAGTGATTATATTTCGTTGCACTGTTTTATTTTGGTTGTTTAATCTGAATTTCATTTTGTTTATCAGAAAAAAACTAATTAAATTAGGTTAAATTACTACTTATCAACCCAAAACTTAAGACCTTCGGTTATATTGAATTATGTTAAATTATCAATTAATCCAAAAATTTAACCTTGTGAACTAAGATAAATTTGATTATACCAACTAACCGAATTGAAAGGTGGGTTCCTAACCATACTTAAAGAACATTCCAAACCTGTTTTTTCTTTTTTTATTCTGCCATTGAACTTTTATCTTTTACATTTTTACTTTTTTTTTTTAATATTATTGGTATTAAAGGTTGAAATTCATAATTAGCAGTGTCTTTTAAGGGTAAACCAATTCTGGTAATGATTTGTAAGATATCCAATAACAACCACAACCATAATAATGTTATCTTTGCTTAGGTATTATTAGGACATTAGAAGGGCATATTTGTGATTAGATACAAGTTGAGGGGTTGACTGGTAAAAAGTGTGACTTTTATTACCAACTCTTACACTTCTCATGAACTTGTTTTTTTTTGTTACATAATTTACAGAGAAAAGCAGAAAACTGAGAGCTGCTCACAGTGAAATCAAGGGCTTGAAAGTCATAGAAGCCCAGAAAGATAAAGCTCTAGAAGAAGTTACTGCTTTAATAATCTCTGCTTGAATTTTAACCCTTTTTTCTTTTACTCCTAACCATGTTTTGAATTTATAATTCTCAGCTGAAAAGTGAAATTTATAAACTCGATGACAAACTTAGCGCCACTGAGAATCTCCTTGAACACAAGGTTTGTGGTAACCTATGATTTCCTGCTCTGACATCGTGGAAGTGTTTTGATGAATAATTATTGTGAAGTAGTTTTAAATGAGAGGTTATTGTAAGTAATTTTGAAAAATAAATTGTAGTAATGACTCGTGATTAGATATTTAAAGAATAGTTATAAAAGTTGAGAACCACAAATCCTACGTAGAGGACATCTACTGTTTTCATAGAGCCAAATACAGATTTTTATGATCGAACCGTGACTGTGGTATTGAACTGAAATACTACCAAACAATGAAACTAATGTGCCACCAACCCTTTCGATAACTCCTCCGTGTTGAATAGTGTTAAATCACTTATCAACTCAAAAACTTAAGCGAATAAGTGAGGATTAATTTAATATTAACAACCAATATAATGAAAGTTTATGAATACGCAGAACCTTGACATAAAGAGAGTATCAAATGAGAAGAAAGATGCAGTGGCTGCACAATATGCAGCAGAAGCTACTCTCAGAAGGGTATATGCAAATAAGAAAGATGACGACTCGCTTACCCTTGTGTCGGTCGTCGCCCCTCTCGAAGCCGAAGTCAAAATGTACAAGAATGAGGTGAGCCATGAAACATGAAATGAACTATATTACTTTTTTGCAATATCAAAAATGAAAGTTTTAAGTTGTTTTTCTTTTATCTTTTGTGTGTTGCAGGTTGCATTGCTGCAAGAGGATAAGAAAGCATTGGAGCGTCTCACGAAGTCGAAGGAAGCGGCGCTGCTCGAAGCGGAGAGGATTCTTCGAAGCGCGCTCGAGAGAGCTCTCATTGTTGAGGAAGTTCAGAATCATAACTTTGAACTGAAGAGACAGATTGAAATTTGCCAGGCAATCCTTCTTTTTTACTTAATTCAATTGCATTTGTGACCGTTTGTTTTTACTCGAATTTTCTAATGCATAGTTTCAAAAAAACTATTTGAATCTAAATAAGATTTCAAAAAACAAAATAAATTTTTGAAAGGACAAATTACCATTTTGGTCCATGAAATTTCGTCTGGTTGTATTTTGCTTCTTGAACTTTCAAAAGTCCAATTTCAATTTTTAAACTTTGAAAAAAAAGTTAAAACAGGTACCAAGAATAAATTTGAAGTTAATATTAATTGAAATTAGTTCAATAATATTAATAATTTTAATACAACCAAAGATAAAAATGCGAAAATATTTTTAAAATTTATAGAGAAAGACGATCATTTTCTTAAATGAAAGTAAGCAAATTTTTTTTTCTAAGGACTAATTTTATGTTTTTTTGATGTTTAGGGATCAAAATAAAATAAATCTCAAAGTTTAGGGATTAGAATTGGACTTTTGAATGCTCATAAATTAGAATGGAACAATGTTCAAAGTTCATGGACTAAAATTAAATTTTTGAAAATTTAGGGACTAAAATAGAACAAATGTGAAAGTTCAAGGACCAAAATGATTTCTTATCTTTTTTGAAACTGCTTTTAGTGCTCAAATTTTTGTTCGAAAACAGAAACAATATCAAAATAAAAAAAAAACTATAGGTTGAAGTAATAGTTGTAACTTTAATTTTCAGAAACCAAAATAACTAAGAATAGTTAACAAACGAGGCCTAAGTCATTGGTTATGAGCAGGAAGAGAACCGGATCCTTGAGAAAACCAATCGCCAAAAGGTAGTAGAAGTCGAAAGGCTTGGCCAAACCATAGAGGATTTAGAGGAAGCGATTCTAGCTGGCGGGGCGACAGCGAATACGGTTCGAGATTACAAGCGACAGATTGAAGAACTACATGTAAGTTTACGGAAAGGCTTAACATGTTCTTTTTGATGTTCTTGTCAAGTGTCAGCTCATTGATCTTGGTTTGAACAAATGGTCAGGAAGAAAAGAGGACTCTTGAGAGAGAATTGGCTCGAGCTAAAGTATCGGTCCACCGTGTCGCTGCCGTGGTGGCTAACGAGTGGAAAGATGAAAATGACAGAGTTATGCCTGTCAAGCAGTGGTTGGAAGAGAGAAAACTTTTGCAGGTAATTACAAAAACATGAGTTTTGATTTGTAAAAGTAATGCAATTTTATGGCTTATAACTTTTTTTTTTTTTTAACAGGCAGAGTTACAAAGAATGAAAGAGAAGTTAGCTGTGAGTGAAAGAACAGCCAAGGCAGAAGCACAACTCAAGGTGTAAAAGTTATGCAATTTTATGGCTTATAACTTACTTCTCTTTGGCTCTTTGTCTCGATTCTGCTTGAAAAGAATCGATAAATGTTATCATACGTTAGAATCTGTTAAGACACCGAGAAATTTAATTTACACAAGATAACTAAGAAGATGATAAATACCAACAAGAATGATAAATACAAACAAGAATACAAGAATAAACACGAGAATGCTGTATGGATATAATAGGTTACAATACCATACTCTTAATCTTTCGAGAAGGCTTAGACTCTCCTAGTAGCCTGAGGGCTATGTCTCTTCCACCAAAGTCTTTGCCAAGACGATGCTACAAATATTTTCCTTCCTTTACACTGACTCAACACCTCTATTTATGTGAAACTCTTAAGTACTAGTTACTATTCTACCCCTTACACATTATATTAATATCCCTAAAACTACCTTCCTTAGGGACCTAACAGAATCTATCATTAACGAATTTCAAATAACTGACATCCATGGTTAAAATCGGTACCATTCTGATATCAATCATAGAACTCAAATTTATTGTAATGTTGAAATAACAAGATGAAAATACGAGTTAACCAAGTTGTTGATACCTCTTATTCTCATGAACTCAGATACCGAAATGGGCTAAAATATTTGAGGTCTCAATACTCTTATTTATAACCGAAAACCCTAACAAACTCTTCAAGTATTTACTAATGTACCCCTATATAAATCCATTCAACATTCTCTCAAGTTCTTTATGAAGTCTTTATCAAATTGGCAGGAAAAATTGAAGCTGAGGTTGAAAACATTGGAAGAAGGGTTAAAGCAAATGCCAATTTCCTCTGTGAAAAGCAATGCATTTTGTGGATCCCCTAAAACTGAAAGATCCAATAACATCTTAGGCTTTCTGACAAGCAATGGAAGGAAGAAGTCAACTTCACAGTCAAGGACATCATTCATCACCAAAACCTCCAGCATCATGGTTCAACCAAATGCAGATTACGAAAACGCCACCGCACCCGAGTTAATTCGATCGAACAGCTTGAAGAAGAATTACGCATCAGCTCACGAAAATGTGATGAAAAAGAGTATGTGGGCTTCTGGTAGAAGTAGAGTGGTTGATATTGGTGAAAAGGAGGGCAAAGAAAACAGAGCATCCTCTGAAGAATTACAAGATAAAGAACCGAACCGCGTCGAAAACGACGATACGGTTTCGGGTTTTCTTTACGACAAAATACAGAAGGAGGTCATCAATTTGAGGAAAACATGTGTAGTGAAAGATTGTAACTTGGTTGCAAAAGATGAGCAAATAAAGGTCAAATCAATTTAACAACCATTCTGTTTCTCTCCATATCTAATGATAGATTCCTTCTGTTAAAGAAAGTTCATGATTCAAATGAATTTCTTGGCAGATGCTTATGAAAAAGGTTGATACATTAACAAAAGCAATGGAAGTAGAGTCCAAGAAAGTGAAAAGAGAAGCAGCAGTTAAAGAAAAGGAAGCAGCAGCAGCAAAAATAGAGGAAAAGAAGAACACCAGACTCATTCACTCCAAAAGGTTTCAACTTTTCTAAACTCAGAGTTTCAATTTATTTTCAAGTTGTTTGTTTGATTTCACCATTTATGAACTGATTGATTCCTTTTGTTGTTGTAGCCGTAGGCTATCAACTTGATAAACTTGCAGAGGATGATTCAAACGCAGACTTGATCATATCAATCCATTATTGCCATTGTTCTTGTTCTTGTTCTTATGTAGATACAAAATTACAGTGTACTTATGAACAGTAGTTGCTCATTAATAAGTGTGTTTTTAGCAATATTTGCTCTGGTTTTAGTTCTTTGTTTTAGTAAATAATTGATGTGATGTTATATACTAAGAACAATACACATAAGAACGGTTGTTTTTCCACAACAAAAGAAAATGAGGGCCTTCTGTACTAAAGTTTGTCCAAATTACAAGTTTGGTGTTCTACTTTCAAGACTAAGTTCATGAATCAAACTTCTGATTTAACATAACTAGTAAGAGTGAACACGCGAAAGCATGAGCAAGGCGAGGTGCCATCTTGAGCATGGTTCGTCGAACTCGAAACTATCAGAGGATTGAACAGCATTGCCATATTTATAAGATCGATGAGTTAATTCATTCACCTCGTTATTGTTTAATAGTATCATCACAAGAAAGTGGAGAGCTCCGCGCCCAACTTCTTTACTTATGAAGGCCTAAAGCTAACGAGCCAAGCCCTTAGCAACTTCAAGTGCCATACAAGCAATCTCTTCAATTGGCACTGCCAAATTTGTAGTCTTTCCCTTCAAAAAATATATGAAATCTTTGATCTTTTCATGGATTAGAAATTGGTTGTGTTGATGCAATTTCCCATTTTAACATAAAGTTGCCAAATAAGTTGCGGAAGGGAGCAAAATCGAAGACCAATTTACGTTGTCGTAAGTTACTAAGGACACGTTTGGCTACATCGACAACGGAAAAGAATAAACAAAGAAAAGTGAGAGTTTTCAAAAAAATTAATGATTGATAGAATGATAACTTGGCGAAGACAAACGATAGAAAGAGATTCATTATTACTCTTTCCTTCTCTTCCCGCGTATCAAACATGAATTAAATTTTATTTTTAAATATGCATTAGTCAAACACTCAAACTTTAGGAACATGTAATCTGATGGCCCACAGACATTCAATTTCGAACATTTGGAGTGTTTGGTTGGTGGAAAATGAAATAGGTGCCTTATCTCGAAAAATAAAAGATTACTTTTTCTTTTTCCATTTCCACATATTCAATTATGTGTAGTGGTTGTTTTCTTCGGGGTGGAGTTTTTCTTAAGATAAATAATTTGGCTTTTGTTTTTATACGTAAAGTTTCAAATTTGGTATACAATAGTTTTAATTTTATATTTTTTTAAAAAAAATTGAGTATTTAAAGTTATTAACTTTTTTTTTTTATTTTTTTAGTAAGGTTATTGACTTTTCTATTTTATTGTATTCAAAAGTTCCATACATATAATATATATATTAAATAATTTTACCATGAAAAAAAACTAATAGTATTATAAAAAATTAATATGTTTGGTGTGGTAGAAAGATAACAGAAGAAAAGAGAATACAAAAATGAATTTTTTTTCATTACCTATAAAATTATTATCCTTTAATTTTAAGCACTAATTAATTTGTCCTCGTTTCTCTTCTTTTGTCTATTCATTTCATTTTGTTCGTTCCAATATCTTTCCATAATAGCCAAACATGCTGCAAAAAGAAATATTTATATTTATCGTGAATATATACACACTTGGAATAAAAATGTGTATAAAATAGATTAATTTAGGCTTGAAATAAGCAGAAACTTTACCATCTTATACCAAATTTTATATATATTGAAAAATAATAATAAATTAAAAAATAAATAAAAGTATCATTTGTTACACCTACTTTTGTTTCTTTTAGAAAATGGTTACACCTACTTACATATGATTTTTATTTATTTTATTTTTTTTGAAAAACACTTATATATTATTATTTATACATTATCCTGTTAAAATCTAGATGTAATGTCCTAATCACATTATTGACTTTAATGACGATGGCTAATTCCATCTCTGTTTTTTTTTTCTCTCACATTAAAATATAAATAGCAATGATTACTTGATCGATAAAATCTATAATCATGACAAATTTAATAATTTATATATATATATATATATATATATATATATATATATATATACACAACAGAGAAATTAAACCCTTGCATTGAATTTTCCCCTTTTATTTTAATTTTAATTTTTTTTTTTCTCAAAAGAAACAACTAGTTTGAACTTTCAACACAAATAAACAAAATAGACACGTATTTTCAACACCGTTCATAATTTCATCGTCACTATCACAATTACGAAAATGGCCCTGTGTAGCAGTACCATTCACAATCACATGACAGAGCACCCCGCTGGATTTTCTTGGTTGTAGTAAACCGATGGCTGCCCCACATTATATCCCCTTCCGCCGTAACCTCCGCCGTATCCCCCGCCGTAGCTGTCGTAAATTGGCCGTCCGATGGGGCACGGTACCGCCGCCGCCGGTACCCCGTAACCATGGTATTGATAACACGGTGGACCATCGTAATAGGAACTGTACCCCACCGAATACGGCGGCGGAGGATACCCTTGAACCGGTTGCGCCACCACTTTCGGTTTTTCCGCTTCTTTTTTCTCTTCTTTTTTTTCTTCTTTCTTTTTTTCTTCTTTCTTCTCTTCTTTCTTCTCTTCTTTCTTTTTCTCTTCTTTTTTCTCTTCTTTTTTCTCTTCTTTCTTTTTTTCTTCTTTTTTCTCTTCTTTTTTCTCTTCTTTTTTTTCTTCTTTTTTTTCTTCTTTTTTCTCTTCTTTCTTTTTCTCTGGCTCTTTGATATCAATGCTCTTAACAGATCCATTAGCTTTGCAGCAAATTTTCTTCATGATCTTTTCAGGCGAACAGCAAACCACTTTGACCAACACCATCCCCTGTTTCTCATTATAAACCTGGTCTCGAATTTCTATCACATAAACAAAAATACCCATAAAAATTAAGTCACAAAAAGATTCAGAGTCCAAAAATCGTTAAACAGGGGATTGATTTTACAATCGAGAGAGGTACATATACATACGAGGGATTTTGCTGAGAACTTTTTTGACTTTCTTGTAGCAACGGTCGCATTCGAGGTCAGCTTTCAACACCATCCAAACAACCTTTAACAAAAAAAAAAAAAAAAAAAAAAAAAAAAAAAAAACTTTTAAAACAGAAAACCAAAAACAGGGTGGGGGGGAAGGAGAATTAAGAACAGGGGAGTGATAGAATGAACCTTTTCTTCCATTGATGAAGCTTAGAGAGCTTGGGCTCTGGTCTGAAACTGTGCTAAAGTGGTTATTTTTAGATGATTAAAAAGGAAGAGATCTGGAGCTGGAACAGAGCAGATGGGAACAGAGAAGGTTTGGGGGTTGAGTTTTTAATTGTGTGGTTGGCCAATGAGATTACGCCATGTGGCAATGTAAAGAATTCAGCGTTGAATTTGAGGTGTTTGTTTGACTAATTTTGATTCGATTTTCGTCCCCATGTGATGCCTTTTTTATTAACACTCCACACCTTCCCAGAAAGAAGAAAATCCTACTGCGAAATTAATCCTCTGTTTAATGATTTGTTTGTTTGTATTTTGTATTTTAATCGTCTTTAGTAAGCAAAAGTACTTTTTTTTACTAATTACAATTCCGATTTATGCTTATTTAAAAGAAATAATATTTTCTATAATTAAGTAAGCTTATGTTAAAAATTATATGTTATTTGGTGTCACATTTTTTTTTTTTTTCATAAATATTATAGTTGGCTCACATTTATTAGAGAAAAATATAAAATTTTCTGATTTTTAATTAACTTTTCACATATATAGAATATCGAAAGATCTCCAAACAAATCATTCATATTATATAATTAATATTTTAAATATTTATCAATATTCAAATATCAAAATATAATCTATCTAAAAAATATATATCTAGATATTTATTAGTCTAACACTAAAAAAAAAAAATAAAATAAAAAATAAAAACATTAAATAGTATCATATCGGAGTAAGAAGAAAAATGTTAGTTTTCATCCTTTGAAAGAACGCCAGGGATATAAAACACTTTTTTTACGCATGTTTATCTTATCGATTTGATTTCTGGAGAAAATGATATATATTAAAATTACACCGCCTTCAATATATATATATATATATATATATATATAATTAACAAAAAAAAAAAATCAAATATACAAATACATTAATTACTCTAGTTTTGGAGAGGATAGGTTGAGATCAATTTTCAAATGTGATTGAATAGTAAAATTTAATTGTTTTAGAATTAATATATACTCGAGGTTTGAATTGATTAGTGCATAACTAATTAAATTTATGTTTAATCAACACCAATAATAACTCGATAACATCAATATAATTCTATAACTAATCATAGAATTTAAGTTTCTTAAAAATGTTGTTAAACTAAAAAATATATATAATATTTTGATAACGTATTATGTGGATGCATAATGTAAGAAAAAAAAAAAAGTGTGATGCACATTATTTATGCTTAAGATCTATGGCGGGTATAATTAAGCCAAAGTTATATATTAACACAATAAAATAGGGCTGGGTTAAATAAAAATAAACTAAAAGATCAAAACAATTTGAAAATTAAAGATGGATCAATAGAGAAGTTAATCAGAATTATGAACGGTTTGGATTATAAAAAAATGTTTCTTTAAATTAAAAACTTAAAAATAGTCGGTATTAGCTTCTTTTTTTTCTTTTTTTTTTCTCGTGAAGTTCAAACATTGGAATGGGGATTCAAATTCATAGATTCATTCTTGATCATCGAATATATACCAATGTCATTGAATTAATGCTTTTGTTGACATAAGATTAATATTGTTATATTTAAATTATTATAGTTCTTGTGTAAAAAGTCAATTAATTAAGTTCAGCTCATTGTCATAGTGAGCATATTTCAACTGACATTAGACATTCATAACTAGCATTTACTTAATGTCTGATTTGAGTTCTCCACTCCCAATATTGTAACTTTCAAAAAAAAAAAAAATCATTAAGCTGATTAGATTTAGTTGTTTATAGTTCATCTTGGTTGTATAGAGTTTGTGATGCTAGGATTTGGGTGAAGCACATATTTTCATCAATAAATTATCTCCGTCCCAATTTCAATACATTTTCAATGAAGAATAATTTATTTGGCAACAGATTATAATGGGCTGTTTGTTTGGAATGTTTATGGAGATTTTATAAACGAGCTTTTATAATCACTCTTTAAAAATCTTATTACAAATGAGCTACTATTACAATTTATTCTTTATAGTCACTCAAAATAATTACTCAAAATAAACACTACACAAATTTACAAACAAACACACCTAAGCAGTTAAAGTAAAAAAAAAAAAAAAAAAAAAAACAATATATATATATATATTTAAATAGAGATATTATGTAATATTATGAGTGGTTAGTTAAGAAGGGTTAGGAAAATATTTGTTAAAATAATTAGATAAGTAGTTGTACTGCGTTTGTTGGGATAGAGGTGTTTGGAAGGAGTTGGACACATTCCTCTGTATCCAACCGCTCTCGAATTATTTAAATTAAAAAGTTTTTTTTTTTTTTTTTTTTTTTAGAAAATGGTCCATCACACGGAAGCCACCGACAGAGAACACTGAACCATGTGCGCAACGTTTACAGAGTGCCGAGTCGAAACCGGCGGCTCGTAAATTCTCAAAGCTTCGGAAAGGTTAAGGACAAGGCAAACTTGTCTGTTTCTTTTGTGGAAAATGGAAGATAAATTATACATTTGTTTTATGAAATTTAGAATTTTAAAATATAGAATTAAGTATTTATATTTTAAATAAAGTTAAAACGTAGTTTATTTAATTTTAAATTAAAATTTTATTTTTTTGAGATTATAACAATTACGGATAGATTCGTAATTGTGATCTTATGATCCTTAGATATACAGATATGTCAGTGAGCTACAAATTTTTTGTATAATAAAATTAAGATTAAATTTCTCTGATAATAATAACTAATAATAATCTTTATCTTTCAAATTTATTAACAAATTAAGTATATGTAAGTAACTATTTACTTACAAATTTTTTTTTAATCAATCATATAATTCATAATAACTAACTTTTTTTATATATTTAATCAAACTACAAATAAATACTATTTTTACGTTTTATAAAATTATAAATTAAACTATAATTTTTAAAAAAATTATAGAAGCAAAATTTAAATTTCTCCAAATTGTAGATCGGTGTCGTTTAGAAAAATACTTAATCAAACAAAACATGTTTAACTTTTTTAAAATTTTGGTTAATTATTTAGAGTAATTAACTTTCACGTATTTAATTTGCTCACAATAATATTTAATCAAAACTTCTATTAGTATAAGTAATAAAATTTTACCTATTTAATTTACTTACAATGATAATTAATTTTGATGTTTTACCAAAAATGTATGCATTAAATTTTGATTTTTAAAACAATACAAACAAATTCTAATGAACTTAATTTATTATTGTTATTATTATTTATTTATTTATTTATTAGATAAACACCTCACTTGAGTTAAAAAATCTCACAATTATTATTATAATTATAACGGGACAAGTGATGATAATAAGTAAATAAACCTCCAAAAAATAATTAATAAGTAAATAAACAATTATCTTTTAATCTTACGTCATACGGAGACGAGTAGAACTGTTTTCTTTGTATTGTTGCGGAGGTTCGCTAGTCAATATGAAGTCATCAATATTCCATACAGCTTGCTAAATTCTTTTTATTTAATTCAATAAAATAAAAAACGTCAATATTATGGTGTTTTATTCGCTTTTTTCTTTAAAAAAAAAAACTCTGATTTATTCGCTTTTTTTAAAGAAAGGAATCATATCTAAAGTATAAAAGTACTATTTTAACCTTTTCCTTTTTTGCAGTGATTTTACTTGCATTTTTTTTTTTTTTTTTTACAGCATTCTCTAGTATTTATATCTACATTTGTACTGTAATTTAGGTAACGTGTTAAAGAAACTTATTGGGTAAAAGAAAAAGGTTAGAGGAGGTTAAATTTTGAAATATTATTTAAAATTAGTATTTATTAAATATTCTAAAAAAATTATTTTCAAATAAGTTTTTTACTTTAATTTTAACTTTTAAATACTCAAAATAAATTTTCATTCTAAATATTAATTTTAAATATTCTTAAAAACTACATCAAAACAAGTTTTTTATAGCAATAATTATTTCTAAATATTCAAAATAAATTCATATTCTAAATATTAATCTGAGTACTCTTAGTCTTCGTTTCTTTGGTTGATGATTAAAAACAACAATGATCATTTTTTGATTTATCTAATCATAGAAATTAAATTATAAAATTTAAAATTATATTGACTAAATTTTAATTGTTGTACTATGGGAGTTTTTCAAATGTTCCTTAAGTTCAAAAGAGGTGCAACAAAATTCAAAATGGTCAATGTGTACTTGGGAAACGCTTGAGCTAGTCCAAAAGTACCCGAAAAGGCCCTAGGAGCCCCGAGAATCCATAATCCATTCTTTAAACAAAACCTCATGTGCATATGCACAGTTTTTATATCCTAATTTGAATAATCATGGGTTACCTCAAATAAATCAAGTAAAATATATATTATTTTTTTTAGAATAGATAATCACAATATATCGGGGGTATTCACGCTCGTCCCTAGTTCCGCCATTAAAAAACATTAAAAAAAATAAAGACTACAAATTAATCCGGAAAGTAGGGTGCCTTTACAAAATGTTTTCTTATTTTGTTAAGGAAAAAAATGATGTGGATTTTAAAATCAATTTTTCTTATTAAAAAAATATTTCTTCTTTCCTCTTATATCTAGTGCTCGATCATTACTAATATAATTTTCTGTTTGCATTTAATTTTATGGTCGTTGACGTATAACGATACTGATCAATTACTCCTCTTGTTGATTTTTGAATGTTTGTATTAAATGGATGGTGCTTATAAATGTGAATCAAAAGAAATATTTTTAAAATTATATTTTGATTACATTTTTTAATATTTATAGGTAAATAGACTTTATATTTTCATTAAAAGTCATTTAAGCAGTTAGAAATGTGTAGTCATTTTGAGAGAAAATATGCAGTAATATCTCTTTTTAAGATAATTATTTGATGATAATTTACAAGACTGCTCTAATGTATGAAATAATTGCAAATACAATTACTTTAAAAAAAAAATAGAGTAATTAATTAATGAGTATTGTCATATTTTTTATGATAGTGGTATTAATAAATTTTTATAATACAAAATAGTAATTATAAAACAATATTACACGATGTTAATAATTATGAATGAAAATATTTTACTATCAAACTTTAAATCAAATTCATCTAACATAAACATCTTTTTATCCAAAACTCAAATTTCAATAAGGTTTTGTGATCTCTCTCTAAAACATCAATTAAATAACAAGTATTTTATATTTTCAAATCAATCCATTTTCTTTTCTTCTTTCACTCATCAACCTCAAAATCTAAGCACTCATATACTTTATTTATATTTGTAATTATTTAATGAAAATAGCGTTATATAATAATACAAATTTTGTTGTAAAAACTAATTTATAATATTTATGTAAAACTTCCAAACGAAAGTAGTGGGGGATTCAAATGGTATCATGAATACACCTTAATTGGTAATTTGTGCTTAAATTTGAAGATTATACTAATTATAGAAGATAATTAAAATGAGAAAAAACAAAATTTAATCAAATGAATATATATTCCAAACCTCCAATAAATTCAGTGGAGTTGGGCTGGGCTGTTGGCGCCTGAAATTGGGGCTGCAAACTAGGTGCGTTCATATTTGCCAACTTGCACTACCTTACCTCACACATCAGCTTCATTGGTTATCACACGTACATATATATACACACACATCCGCTTCAAAATTTTATTCCCTCGCGAGGTAACATCCCGGCCAAGGGAATTGATGTATGTATGTGGTCTGTGGTAAAGGTTGTGAATCTAATATGCATGTGATTAAGGAGTGTAAGTATGTGATTCACGTTTGATCTTTAGTATTCCCTAAGGACTCAGGAGAGGCATTCTTGGAAGGGATTTGTAACAAAATCCAAAAGATTGCTATTATTTTAATTTCGATCCTCTGGAATTTTAGGAACTTGGTTTTTCATGGAAGCCCGCAGGCTTCAAAAGAATCTCTTATGAAAATGATTAATAATGCTATAAATTTATACAAAGCTCTTTTGTCGGGGCAATTGGTGGGGATGTCCCTGAGGCCCAGAAAGAATTCCAGATGAGCCCCACCGGCTTCGATAGGTTTTTGAAAGCTGAATGCTCTAATGGCTCGTGGGATGCTAGATCAAGCGAAGGTGGAGTTGGTTGGATCGTTAGAGATAACCAAGGGATCCCCATTATATGGGTGCTAAGGAAGGCTCAAAGCATCCTCTCCAAATTTGATGGAAAGTTTGGCTATCAGAGAGGGTTTCAAGCATATCCTGGATTATTATCCAGGCTGCCTCCCATCTATCTTGGTGGAATCTGATTCTTTATATGTCATTAAAGTTATAAATGGTATTTCTCAAGATTTGTCTGAGTTCTGCATTATTGTTGATGATATTTGGAGTTTGATTCTTTTGTTTAAAGAGGCCTCCTTCTCTTTTTGTGCGTGATAGTAACTGTGCAGCTGATGTGCTTGCTAAACTCCGGCCCATTCAGGATTTACTTGGCGTGTCTGTAGGAGTTCATCCTTCTGTACTGGACTTGGATTTTTTAAGGTGCGGAACCTCCTCCCACAGGCTACTTCTATAATAGCTGTAGAGCGTGCATGTTTGGATTTGGTTGGTTCTTAATATATTTTTGGTTTTCCCTAAAAAAAAAAATGATGGGACTAGATATCAAAATTTTAAAACTCTTATTTCTCTCATTTCTAACATTTAAATGATATATTTTTTTTATAATATAGAATGATTCGTATTTTAATCTATGGATAAAGAATTTGGTATTGAATAGTCATGGTGGGCTACTCTTTTATAGCCAATTCAGTAGGCAAAACACTTAAACTGTCATTTCATTATCCCAAAGAGTTAGATCAGACCCAAGCAAATGAGTCAAAACAGGTACATTCCGAGCCACAAATTCAAATATAGTCCAAAATGGCTTTCTCAAAAAATGGCCTCATCTTAAGGGACATGTTGGAGATACTCACCTTGCGGTAATTCTTCTACATTGGAAAGATGAAGATTCTTCAACATCTTTAAAATATAGGATGACTACTCATCTCCTAGTCAATTAATTTTGAGATAGAGACTTACACTTTCTAATATAAACTAAACTAATCTTAAATTCCAATAAATTTGATCTTGTTATTTTAATTTTAATGTGAATTTTATTTTTACAAAAAACACAAAAATAATATTAACATTCAAAAGAAAATTATTTAACTTTCTTAAAATAGAAGAAACTTACCCAATATTTCCCCATAAAAAATTAAAAAAAAAAAAACAACAACAATTGCCCCGAAGTAGACCAATTATTTCAGCTTGTATGCTTATAACGTCTAATAAAAATATTTTTACAGTCATCAGAATTTTTGATATATTATTAAATTATTATATAACTATTCATGGATATCTTATAATTCGAAATTAAAGATTATGTTATCCCAACCCAACTAAAATTAAACAGAAATGATTTCATGAACAGGGCAGTATGGGCTGGGCTGGGCCTAGATGGGCCGTAAATTTAAGAATCAGAGAGTTACGAAACGACAGGGGAAGAGGACGAAACGGTAAGCTCGAGTGTTGTTGCGTTTGCCTGTACAATTGAATTTTGGAATATACAGTGTCTTTGGCGTATGGGACGTTGCTACATTTTTCTTAAGCCTCAGAATCCTATCTTTTCCACCCATTTTCTAAAAGTCTGTCTTTTCATTTCATTCCTTTATTTTTTCTTCTTTGGTTTTTTTTTTTTTTTTTTTTTTTTTTTTTTTCCTTTTGTTCCTCAAACATCCACAACCGTTCTCTTCCTAACTATTATATTT
>JBBMEG010000024.1:2736006-2748993 GCA_037832605.1 Cyclanthera cordifolia
CGCTGATGTCACACGCATAGTGCCATAGTCGCGTTGTCCCCACTTTCAATTCGCGATTTCACACCGAGATCAACGTGTTATCATCCTAATCCTCAATCTCGTGTTAAGTGACACATCGTAACTACTTTGATTGTCCCGCTGCACTATCGTGTACTCAGTCTACGTTTAATTCTACCCAGCTAAGTAGATCACCATATCGCGCGCCTTGTCCGTTCGAGCTGCATCATTTGTGTCAGCTGATTGCCTGCTCGACTATACTAAAATTTTAATTAATAAATGCATGCATTGGACAATATTCCAAGCATTTTACTTAAGTATGCGCAACCAAAATGCATCAATTGAAAAATATACGGGTCATTCTTCATAGCAAATGATTTTTCTCATTCTTGTGCTTTACTTAAAGAGTTGGGTGGTAGAAAAATAAAAGAGAGATGTTCGTTTTGTCACTAAACTAACACCTAAACTAAAAGCTATTAACATGCAGTAAATAAACAATTGTAGAATACTAAAAGCACAAAAATATTGCAATGCGCGAAAATAAACTTAGGCAACAACGAGAATGGCATTAAATTTCTAACGCTAGTAACTTCACACTGAAAATATTTACAAATGTTAATGCTATACTCTTAAAAACACATAATTGAAGAAAATAGAGGATTATACACTTATTAAATGGTAAGGCTCAACTTTGAGTGTGTATATGCAGTTAGCATGTAAGTGGGGTAAGATCACAATGAGAAGTGAACTGTATACTAAACCTAATCAAATTTTCTTTCTTAAGAAACATTAACATGAGACCTAAATTCTCATCCAAGTTTCAAGTGATAAAACAATGATATGTGTACACTAGGGAGACTATTTTCTCTAATATACCCTTTAACATGCAAGAGATCTTGAACATGAAACTAATAAAAATGCGTAGTAATTGTCTCTAAATATTTCACTCTCGAGATATAATAAAAAGTAAACATGAATGGATGGCCAATTATTAAGTCTCAACAAGAGAGTTATTTGGACTATAATGGCATAAACATGACATTAGAACCACACTATAATTAGGAGCTTATTCTGATTAAAAGAGCTTTTCTAACCAGAAATTCTAACTTTTGCAAAAGGATAGAGATTAAGAAAATAAGTTGAATTAATGCATGAATTTGTGAAACTATGTGCCAGCCTTAACTAGTTAGTAAGCATTTATGTAAGATCATGCTAATTTGGTTTATTGTTGCAGGAAATGTTACAAAATCAAAAGAATTGTATGTAAGAAGGGAAAATGCCAGACTGTGCTACAACATCACAATCCAACAAAATAATATCAAAGATTTTTGTTAAAGCAAAAATATGGAAAAGATAAAATTAGATAGTATCTTCTACTAGAGCTTGGAAATATAGGCAGATCTTTACGACAACCATTCTCGATAGACAAATTTTAGTCGTTAATCACAATTTGACCTAGCATTATAAATACTCAAGTTCGTAGACAACTAAAAAAAGAAGAGAGGTTGAAACATGCAGAACAAAGCGACTACTTTTCAGAAACTATCTCCTTCAACTTAGAAATCGAGACTCTTGGCGGCTGATGGTTTTGATTACGCAAGAAACTCACTCTTTACTATTTCATTGTTTTACTTTTGTTTAGTCGTTCATCACAATTTGACCTAGCATTATAAATACCCAAGCTCGTTAATAATTAATAAAGAAGAAAGGCTGAAATATGCAAAACAAAGCGACTTTTTACGAAAACTTGTCTCCTTCAACATAGCAATCGAGGCTATTAGCGGCTAATGATTTTGAATCTACAAGAAATATACACTTTTTACTATTTTACTAATTTACTTTTGCTTAGTCGTTGATCATAATTTTACCTAGCATTATAAATACCAAGTTCATCAACAACAATAAAGAAATGAGGTTGAAATATGCAAAACAAATCGACTATTTTTGGAAACTTGTGATCTCCTTTAACACAACAATCGAGACTCTGATTGATGATTTTGATTCTACAAAAGAGTCATGCTCTTTACTATTTTAGTTATACTTTTTGCTTAGTCGTGGATCATACTTTAATCTAGCATTATAAATACCCAAGTTGACAACTACAAAAGAAGAGAGGTTGAAACATGCAAAACAAACGAGTATTTTGGAAACTTGTCTCATTCAACCTAACAATCGAGATTTTTGGCAGCTGATGGTTTTGATTCGGCAAGAAACTCGCACTCTTTACTACTTTATTGTTTTACTTTTGCTTAGTCGTTGATCACAATTTGACCAAGCAGTATAAATATCCAAGTTCATTGACAACTAAAAAGTAAAAAAAGGTTAAAACATGCAAAACAAAGCGGTTATTTTTTGGAACTTGTCTCCTTCAACGCAATATTGAGACTCTTGGCGGCTAATGGTTTTGATTCCACAAGAAACTCAAACTCTTTACTATTTTACTTTTGTTTAGACTTCAACAATAGTTTCTTTAGTTTTTTTTGTTTTGCGCAATAGTTATTTTTATGTTATAAACTTTACGATTTCAAATGGGTATTATCGTTAGTAATTATCGTTTCTTTTTACGTTAGAACGTGTTAACCTTCTCATGGAGAGGATTAGGGTCTTATGAAGTATTCTTACACGTAGAAACTTATGATGGGGGGATGTTGGATTATAGCATACATGTTTGTGCCTTTATGAATGCTCCAAACAATAGGTCAATTTCACGAGTTAGTTGTGGAAGATCCTCACCAAAATCTTCGTGTCTTTATGAATATATGTTGATTCATTTAAAATCCTTGATGTGTCAAGAGATGATTTGAAACTTAGTTTACTTTCTTATTCCCTTAGTGACCAAGCTAGAACATGGTTAAACACTTTGCTTGTCGATACGATAGATTCATAGAATACCCTAGCTGAGAAGTTCTTAGTAAAAATATTTATCCAATTAGAAACATAAAAATTAAGAATAAAATCATGAGTTTCGAGCAAAAGGATTATGAGTCAATAACAGAAGCATATAAGTCGTTTAAAGATTTACATAGAAAACGCCTGCATGATGGAATACTTGTCAGTGTTGAGCTGGAGAAATTTTATTATCGATCAAAAGAAAAATCTGAACTATTTATTGATGCATCAATAAATGGAGCATTGTTATCGAAAACCTAGAATCGAGTCCACGCTATTCTAGAATGCGTTTCACAAAATAATTGTTAGTGGGGAAACTCTAGACGTAGACATACAACAGGGGGAAGAATTGAGATTGATGTATTAATAGCTTTGAATGTCGAGATGCCGTAAGTAGCCAATATGCTGAAGGGACTACAAGAGAAAACAACATAGCAAATGTATCTGATTTACAAAACCTAACTAGTCCTTAAAATTCTTCGAATTTTTTTTATTGAAAGTTGTACAACATTTAGAGAAAATCAAAATTATGAGCTTTGTCTATACAATCTTGTTTCGATGATGCACATTGGAAATATATAGAATAATAGGTAGAACAATCCATATTCTAACACCTATAACCCTGATTGGAGAAGTCATTCTAACTTTTCTTGGGATGGCCAAAGCATCTTAGTCAACAATAACAATCAAGGTTACAACGAGCAAGGGTATAAAAAACCAGAAGGAAATCCTCTTGTATTTAATCATGAAACAATCAAAATTCCCAATTCAATCAAGGATACAATACATAGTAGAATATGCTTTATCAAAGAGATAATATGCCTCGGCATATCCATAAGACATCGTTTTAGTGTTTGATTAAAGAATATATGGAAAAAAACACAATACGGGAATTTAAAGCCACCAATCTTCTACTTATAATATGGAAATCCAAATGGGATAGGTAGCGAATAAATTGTAAAAAAGGGAAAACTATCATCAGATACAAAACCATAAAAAGACAAGGAAAATAAGAACTTCAAATGATTGAGGTGGCAAAAGGGATTTCTAAAGAAAATAATGGGGAGATAGAGCAACAAGATGAGGAAATAGAAGAAGGCAAGTTGGAAACGGTGAAAGACATTGAGTTGAAAAGTTCTCGACAAGAAAGCGAAGAAGGTCTCGAATTAGAATTGGAGGAAGAGGATAAGGTAAATATTGATACCGAAAAATGGTCAATCGGGATCAACAGTAAAGATTTTTTTTACCGGAAACGAGAAGCCTGAAAAAAGAAACAAAATTAAGTACACCGGTGTGGTGTGAGCCATAGGGCCTCCGATGCCTAAGTCAGAAAGTGTTTAGAGAGTATTTTAGAGAGAGAGATTTGGAACTTAGAACACATTACAAGGGTTGTTAGCCTATTTCAACTTGGATTCAAATGGAGAAAGACTTGACATTTTAAAGCAGTCGGACTTGTAACTGCTGCAGCTCACTTAATGGCGGTCTAATAGTTGTCATTTGAAATGTCAACCATTAAGTCGGGAATGAATACTAGCGTAACTTCTAGTTGTTACCCCTCAGAGGTGTAACGGTCTTGTCTCAGAGGTTACTTTGACTCAGTCAACCTTGCAGGTTCTCACCTCCACAACCAACCCCTTTAGGTTGTGGGCCTTCTCGGTGTAACTCCAGGACGTTACGCCTAATAGGTGCAATGCTCCTAATTATTACTTGGACTTGGTCGAATCGTCCACAAGAGAATCCTAACTTCCATGGATGACCCTCTTGAGGTTGGCCCACTCAACCGATCTCCTTAGAGGTCGGCTATGGTCTAAGTCAACCCTTGCGGGCCCTCACCTCCACGACTTGCCTCTAAAGAAGGTTTTGGTCCTTGCGGCATAACTTTCGGCCATTATTAGCAAATATAATCATCACTTTAGACTCGGTTGACTCCTGGGGGAGAGTTATAACGTCTACAGCCAACCCTCAAGCAGATCAAAGCCTTCTCGTTGTAATTCTTGGTCATTGCAACTTACGACACAATGGTCCTAGGGCTTTCTTAGACTTGGCCGACTCGCAGAAGAAAGAGTCCTAACCTCCATGGTCAACCCTCGTAAAGGTTTTTCCTACTCAACCGATCTCTTTGGAGGTCGAATTTGGTCTCGGTCAACCGTTGTGGGTCCTTACCAACACGACTCACCTCTAAAGATGGGTCTTAGCCTTCTTGACGTAACTCGTTGTCGTTATCAGTAGATCTAGTTGTCACTTGGACTCGATCGACTCCTGAGAGAGAGTCCTGATCTTCATGATTGACCTTTGAGGGTCGAAGCCTACTTTGGCTTACCCGTAATAAGGTTATACTTGGTTTGGCAGACCCCTGAAGGGTTCTGGCCTTCTTTTGCCAATCCTCAATGAGTCAAGGCTACAATGGTCGACCCTTAGGGAGTCAAGGCCACCATGGCCGACCCACATGGGGTCTTGGCCTACTTTGGACAACCTACATGGACCAGATTGGACTTGACCGACCCCTAATGGGTCTCTGCCTCTTTTGGCCAAAGTTTAACGGGAGCCGGATTGGGCTTGGCAGACCTCAAGGGGGTTTTGGCCTCATTTGGCCGACCCCTAAGGGGTTTGAACTTGGGCGATCCTTGGGGGTTCTGTCTTCCTTTGGCCAACTCTAGGCAATTTATGGCCGACCCTCGGGGGGTTCTAGCCTCTTTTGGCCGACCTAGGGGGTTCTAGCCTCCTTTGACTGACCTTTGGAGGTCCTAGCCTGCTTTGGCCAACTCCTATGGAGCACGAAAGTGGGTTTTGCTGACCCCTAAGGGGTAAAGACCAGGGGTCAATGCCTACTTTTGCCCACCCTCATGGGGTCAAAACTTACTTTGGCCAACCCTTGTGGGGGCTAGAGTGATCCTGGTCGACCCCTAAGGCGTTGAGGGGGTCGGAGTGGCTTTTCCTACCCTTCGAAAGGGTCTTGGTCTTGTTCGGGTATTGTAGGAAATATTTTTCCTATAGAAGTAGACAAGAGAATAAGTAGCAATACAGAGAAAGCTAAATCAATTAAGATAAAGGTTGAGATACCTTTGTTTAAACCACCACCCCACTATTTCCATAAAGAGTAAAGTTTAAGAAGAAAGATAAGTCCATTTCGAGAAACTCTTACACATTTTAAAGAAGATCAACATAAATATCCCTCTACATGATGCCTTAAGACAAATGCCAAATTCTATGAAATTTCTCAATGATGCACTATCTAGGTGGTATCTTAAATGATAAATGTAGTACAATGTGAGAAAGAACCTGGAGCATTCACTATACCACTACTCATCGGTGGTTAGAATTTAGGAACAACTTTGTGTGATTTAAGCGCTATCATTACTCTTATGCCTTTGTCCATTTTAAAGGAACTTGGTATAGGAGAAGCTAGACCAACCACGATGAAATTGCAACTTGTAAATAGTTCTATTACTCATCTCAAAGGAAAACACAAGGGTATCTTAGTGCAAGTGGACAAATTTATTTTTTCACTGATTTCATCATATTAGACTATGAGTGGGCAAAGATGTACTAATCATTTTAGGGAGACCATTTTTGAAATCTAGGAGAACTTTGGTAGATGTGTATAAAGCTACTTTTACCTTAAGGATGAATTACCAACATGTGTAATTCAATATTTATCACCATGAAATACCCTTATGAGAATGAAGATTACTGAACTCTGATTGAGTAAACTGCGAAAACGGAATTGTGAGAGCAACATGAATAAAGTTATGGAGTTTTGCAAGAATAATTAGAACTTGAGAAAGAGAATGATGTGAAAATCTGTGAGTCTAACGTACGTTAATCATATTGATTCCTTACATTTAGTGTACCAAGTCTCCTCTCCAATTAAACCTTCACTAGAGAAATCGCCAACCTCGTAGTTGAAATCTTTGCCAGTGCATTTAAATAAGCATTTCTAGGAGAACAAGACATTTTCCCATACTTATCTCAGCAAATTTAGACCCAGAGAATGACACATTGTTATTGACCTTCCTCAAGGAATACAAGAAGGCATCATTTTGAATGCATAATATCAACCTAGAATTGGGTAATTTCAAGTGGGTTGAACAACAAAAAAGGTTAAACCCAACCATGAAAGAGGTAGTAAGAAGGAAGTAATTAAATGGCTTGATGTTGGTGTAAACTACTGAATCTCTGACAGTAATTGGGTAAGTCTAAGCAACGTGTTCCTAAAAAAATGAGGAATAACGGTAGAAGAATGAAGCCAATGAACTTATCACTATAAGAATGATAACGAAATGGAGAGTTTACATGGAATATAAAAGATTGAACAAATCAACAAGGAAGGATCTCTTTCCTCTTCCTAATATAGATCAAATGTTAGACAGATTAGCTGGGTAAGAGTAATACTGTTTCTTGGATGATTACTGATAGATCTCAATTAGAGAGTTAATTTAGCTATTAATTTAATGTAATTATATTAATTACGAAGGGAAGTAAGAACTTTGTAGACTTAGAATAGTATTAAGTAAAGAAGAATTTGTAAAATGTGATGTTGACGGTATTAAGTTGGATTAGGAGCAAAATGCAAAATTTGTAGGCTAATAAGCGATGTTGAAGCTTTAATAGAGCGATCTTAAGTTTCGGTAAGATATTGCTACTTGTGTAGGAAACATAAGTGTAATACGTTTCACGGCCAGACTTCAATGCGATGCGTATCGCATCGCAAGATCTAAAGATCCAGCATATCGAATCTGAACCAAAGAGAGAATCCATGAATTCGTTGCTGCAAATCTCGCCAACTTGTGTCCTCGTATTTTTAAGTAGAGTCAACCCTAGCTTCCTCCTATAAAAAGAAGGATCGTGAAGACTTGAGTGCAACTTCTAGCGCCTATGCAATTCACTATGAGATTACTGTCCTGGTGTTTTCTCTCGTAGATCTACCTCAACCTTACTCACATACATCATAGAAAATTTTTTTAGAGGTCACCCAATCTAGGACTACACCAAGCTAATTAAACATGCTTAATTGTGAAGTTCCTACGATTGAGTCCCCAAAAAGAAAGGTGCATCTTGTTGGTATATGTAGTACAAATCAATTATTTTAAGTCTTTCTTAACCATAAGTTTCTATCTCCAAGATCCCTCTCATTTGGATGTGGACTCGTTTCATTCATTTACCTCTCCTAACCGCGAGCGTTACACTCACAAACTGGTTTTATGTACGTTGAATATTGCATGTTTAATTGCTTTTGATGATTTGAGTACATTGTAATTTTTAGAACAATCCTTATCGAACATTTCCTATAGTCACTCCTTTTCCGAAATAATGTTTTCAGGTATTGGACTTTATCAGGATGGCTAGAAATAGTGAGAGGATGACCTTTAGTTGGCTGATGAGTATTTTTATTTTTTTTATTCTGCATATTTAATTTTATTGAACGTATGATTTATTTGATTATTTTTTTGAATGGTATTTTAAACTGGTTAGATTTTACTCAGTTTCTGGTTTAAATTGTTAAAGTCATTTATGTAGGCTTATTTACCTACGAAAGTTGAAATAATTAAATTAGATGCGTGTTGGTTTTGTTTTATGAATGTCTTTATTAATTTTAAAGAATGCATGAATAGAGATCCATGTTTAGGACTTATTTAGAGTCGATGTCTTGCACTGAAAAATGCATCGCTTTGTGAGTTTTCTCATCTCGAACTCCTTCCAATACAAACTAAGGGAATTTAGCAAAAAAAAAAAAAAAAAAAAAAAATTATGAATAACAAAATTTGAACATATTTTGTGTATATCAGAAAATTGATATGTTCCTAATAAAAGATCAAAATGCTCACACTTAAAATAAAGTGAGCTGATTGCCTTTAATCAGTTCAATTAATTAAAAATAATGAATGAAACTATTTAAAACAATTAAGTGAAACTAATTAAAAACAATGAAATGAAATTGATTGAAGTTAAATGGTTGAAATTGAAGAAGAAAATATCAAAGAAGGAAATGAATGAATTACAAAATATTTCGGGTCTGATGACATTGACCACTGACATTAATGGTTTCATTTAGTGTAATAGATAACCTTCAATCAGCGCAACATATAGTCTTCAATCAATGTTGCAAAAAAATCTTCAATCAGTGTCACAAATATACCATATAATTTTCAATAAGTATATCAGATAAACTTCAATTAGTGGAGCACAAGTATGAGGAATTTATAATAAGAATTAAAACACTAACGGTACAATGTCATTAGCCATCAACAAAATTCCATATAATGTTATACCTTAGGCCTCGTTTGATAACCAATTGATTTTATTCTTTTGATTTTTGAAGTTTAAGCTTGCATTTATTCAAGTATGTAAATCTTAACAAAATTCGAACAACCAAAACAAATATTAGAAGCCAATAGTTGGATTGATGCATTTCCCTGCAATTTGACAAATAATTGTAAATATCAATAGTCTATAATTAATGTATATTTCTTGCGAAGTTCAAGTAGAAACTAACAAGCATTACTTAAATGGATTGGTTCTTTGCAACTTCTTCTACTATGATCATGTTTGTTGCACTTACTACATTACAGTAGTTCTTTGTCTTGATTCATCAATTTTTCACCTTCTTAACTTCTTGGGTTTGTCTGGAGTCTTCTAAATTCAGGTGGCTTAATAATGAAGTTGTTTATTGACGCCCATAAGTTGGTACTCTTAAGTGGATAAACAAGTGGGTCATGACATGATGCATATGAGTTCTTGTAACAATCATTAACATATTGCTCAACTTTATCCCCTTATAGAATATAGAACTAATAGCATGTGAGCAAGGCAATCTAGTTAATTCCCACTTTCTACAAGTGCAAATCTTAGTTTCTAGATCCACACTAAATCTTTCGTACCAATTTTCAACCTTAAATTTTGAATTTCCGGCCCATGTAGACAACCAACCGCCACTTTAAACCTTTACAACCTCTATATTCTTTTTTCTGAATTTTAGTGCAAACATCCCCATTAAAAATTGTTCATCTTATCTCTATTATTTCTTTGAAATCTTCCCATCAAATAATTTCTAATCCATTCAAAAAGAGAAAGAATAGGTTGAGCAAGCAACCCCACATGACTTCTTTCAAATGTTTGCCTAGACATCTCTCTCATGTTGGTATAAAGATGTCTAATGCAATATCTATGATCATAATTTGGGATGAGCTAATTGTTGAATGTAGGAACTAAGCCACGAGAAAAAAAAATCAACATCCATATGAAACAGTTATATTACACAAGATGTATTTAAATCTATTAAATCTAGACGAAATAATTATTATTACATTATATTTAAGAAAGAATAAATTTAGAGTATCTTTTGTTGATCTTATATAAATGTACAAAATTCTATATCTCCAAACCAAGGTCTTCAATAAGTAAAGATAGAAACCATGTTCATGAATCCTTCGCCCCAGCCTCAATGACTGCAAATGCCAATGAGTAAAACTGATCATTAGGATCTCTTTCTATAGCTGCAGTTAATTGTCCTCCATGAAGGTCTTTCAAATGGCAAGCATCTAAACCTATAAAAGGTTTACAACCTGTCATAAATCCTTTCTTGCATGCATCAAGACAAATGTAGAAACGTTGGAATCTGTGAACCAACTTAATGCTCTAAATATGTTCTTCATCGTTCTCCCCTTCCTCAGATACTTTCAATTTCATAAGTGTAGTGCTACCTGGATTCGAAGTACATAATTTCGTACAATACTTCCATAATTGGCCATATTGTTTAACATATGAACCACAAACCTTGTATAATGCAAGACGTTTGCCTCTATAAGCCTTACCCTTGAATATTTGGGAAACATATTCACGTTGTACCTTTTTCTGAATAGAAGTTAGCTTCATTTTCGGATGATCCTTAATCTTATTTTATAACCGCTTGCTTAACCAATAAGATGTCAATCGATGATTTCTAAAGCATCTACTACATGTATGTTCATTCACATAGGTTTTCAATTGAAATGTCTCTTGCCCTTAAACTTTAGATGTTTATGCTAACCATTTACAACCTTTTACACATTTTGTTCGAACTCTAATCTTGTCCTTTTTTTACCAACGAATTCCTCATCCTCCTTTGACAACATAATTATCCATATCATTCTTAAACTCAATAAAATAATTAAATAACATGCCAATGTCAAAGTTGGCCATGCTATTTTTCCTCTAGGTTGTGCTTGAAATATGAAAACTTTGTCTTACTCTTACATCTTTGGTCTAAATCAGATGAGTCATCTAATGAGTGCAGTTATTCGGTCTATGTCTAAATCACTTCCAATATCTACCTCATCCGTATAAACTACAATTTTTTTCTGCATATCTTTTATTCCTATCACTCAATTTCTCGAGTCTACGTTCTTCTGTTTCAAAATCACTCATATAGTCACTCTCAAGCCCATGATAATTATCTAAATTAAAACTTTCGTCATCCGACAAACCATCACCTACTTCATGCTCTACAAATACTTCAAAAGACATTTCGTCACTTAATAGACTCGTTAATACATCCACATCATAATTACTCTCCAAAATATTATAGCCACCAACATCCATTGTAGGATCTCTACGCGTCGCATACTTTAAAATAATTTGCACCATAACCTAGATTTCAACAAGATTGATGCATTTAAACAATGATCGTGATTCTAAAACATAATAAAAATAGTGATCCATTTTTTCTGATACATATCTAATATTTGACTTGTTAACAAATACCCCACCATGATGTACTACAACTACAAACAAAGTCATACTTATAAAATTATGGTTGTTCACTTATATGACTTCAAACCTACAACGAGTGAGAGAATATTAAAGTAAGAAAAGTTATCAAATAGAGCTATGAAGGCTACTTACAAACAAAGAATTGGCTTTGCATAACAAAGTAAATACCATAAACAAATAAAAATTTGGAGTATAATCATTTTACTTCATGGAACTCTTTCTAACAAATCTATGTCATTTCTAATCACACACATTAAAAGTTGGTCAATAGTAAATTACAAAATTTAATTTCTCAAATAATGAAATGTCTTGTTAAATTAGAGATTTATTAAAAGGTTGTTTCTTATTTTAAATTGGTTATGGGGGCTATGAAAATGAGGATTAAAAAAAAAAAAAAAAAAAAAAAAAAACAAACAAACAGTGCTGCTATGGATGCACCTAAAAACAAACAAGGAGACTCCTCTATCTCTCCTCCCAATCCAGATACAAACTAACCTCCTCCTTAATGGAACTGAACTCATAAACGTTAGGCACTGCCGCTACCTTCTTCAATTGCTCCTGTACGTTTGCTCCGCCGCTTTCCGATGTCTCAACCTATCGTCCTCTCCGACGAGGAGGACCGGTACTCTACTCCCCTTCCGATTCACTTCAAGAAACGTCGAACTGAATCGGATGCCTTTCCGAGCTTAAACTCTACTGTTCTTGTGCTTGACGATGATCCGACTCCTCAAAAATCCGGTTCAAACTCTACGCCCTCGTTCGTGCCGGAGACGCCACTTTCACCGCCCCCGAGTTCTGACGTTGCGATTGTTAAATGTACCAAGGCGGCATTGAACTTGCATGCTAGGGATTTGAATTCGGACCAGAAGTTCGCTGGTTTGTGGATTTCACTCTCTCAAGTGGTTAATATTATGTAGTTTATTATTGTTTCGGTTTACCCTCTTGTGATGGTTCACTTAAATAAATTTCCCGCGCAGTAGTTTTGATCACAACTTTGTTGATGCTGGCTACATTGTCTGAAATAGATTGGCAACGTTTGTTTTGAATTGAACCCTCAGGAATTAGTGGGTTGATATGCTTGGAATCCGATAATGAGTCTGAAAGTGATTCTCAGAAGAATAAGTGTGGGCAGAGTGATTGGATTGGTTCTGACTGTGATGAGGCGAAGAACATAGAGACGACTCATAAATTCGTCTTGGCGGGATCGGGACCTTCTCTTGGTAGGTTCATGTTTTCTTTGGTTTTCTTTCCTGCAATTCTTACAATGTGAAACAAACAGAAGTGTGTTCATTTTCTGGACTCCGCCATTTTTGAAAACTATCACATTAATGGATATGTAAGTGTTTTGTCAGG
>JBBMEG010000024.1:2756793-2769624 GCA_037832605.1 Cyclanthera cordifolia
AAAGATTCCATACCACTTTGTTCAGGGAGGGCTGTTTCTTCTTGTTCGTTCTTAGGAGTACACTAACCGACCTCAAACGTTCACTTGCCCTAGTTTTGGTTGGGTTTGATCCTTTGCTATAATGTTGTAGGAGTTTGTTGAGATACTATAAATGAAACCTGAAATGTTGGTAAAACAAGATTTTTAAAGATTTATTAAAAAAATGAAAGATACTATAATAGGGAATCTCGAAGTTTCAAGGGTTTGATGGGATTGGACATTCAAATTTTGTAAAATATATTTACGAACAAAAGAAATATACAATCTCCCACTTGGGTTGGGTTGATGTACCTTGCACGCCTTCCACATACCAAAAACTCACTGAAAAATGGTGTGAGTCGATAGAGAAGTTTGAACGATCTATCAGAAATCAAAAAACACTATGAATTTGTATTGTCGATGGGTCCGGTAGCCAGGAAATGCTCTAGGGGGAGATGCAGCCGGCAACTAAGGGTTTCAGAGATCATGGGAACTGGCTGGGGGTTTAGGGGTGAGTTTTTATTTGTCCGATCGTTGGGTTTCTTCAGATGACCTTTCCCAATTCACCTAGTAAGTGTTTTCAAAAGATTTTTTACATTCTAGGCCACTTTCAACTCAAATCGGTGCAGGGTTCATTCAATGCTTGTGGATGTTTTTCAAAGTAGCCTAAAATGGGTGTAGTCAAGGACGGGTAGGGATTGTTCGTATGTGTAATTGTAGTATTTTTTTTTCTTCATGTATGTTTGTATTTTTCATCATATAATTATAAGCATATATTTTCAAATCATGGTTTTTTTTTTGTTGCAACAAATACGTTGAGATCTTTTAAATAATTTTAATAATAAACTCAAATCTCTTAATAAGAAAAGGGCATATTTGTCATTTGTAATATATTTATTTTAAATATATTTCATATTTCAAAATTTAGCCATTTTTTAAATGCCATGAAAGATTAAACATCTAATTAATTATTTACTCAAAACTAGCCATTTGCCTAATTGACCCTTTCTATATTTATTGTATTTTTAGTGTTAGATTGAGTAGACTTCGTTAGTCCCATAAGTGGCTAGAGTTTTACTATTATAATATCTATGCAAAGAATCTGCGTCTATGAATAAAATCAAGGTCATCTTCATTTTCAATATAGTTTACATGGTATCATAGTTCATTTAGGACTTTTTGATAAACATCATAGTTAAGGTTTAGAGTTCTCATTAGAGGAGAGTTTGTGCAGCACTGTCATCAAAAGGAATCGTTATTTTGTCTTCGTCAGAAATCATTGTCAATATTGTCAGATTCTGTTTTCGTCAGAGTTTTAGTCTTTGTTGTTGACATTGTTGGATGGCTCGCCCATTGATCTACAACATATCCAAAAATTGGTGCCAACGTACGTCGGAGAGAGCTGCACGCGTCGTTGAAGGATTAGTGTCGCCAACAAAGACGACACATAGGGCGTTTTTTCGAGGCCATTGTGGGTTTTGTGCGCCAATTGGGTTTCTACATGTTTGTGTGGTTTGTTTTCAAATTTCACGACGAATTGTATCGAAAACGATGTATAAAGCCTTTTTTAGTATTTTTCTATTGCGCTTTTTCTTTTCTTTTTTTTAGAATATTATTATGCACTGATTTCTCTTGATTAGTTGATAATAACATCTTCAAATGCATTTAAGCCTCTAGTTTAAGTTTACAAATCTGAAGTAAAAAAAGACCATACATAAAACATCTTAATAACATGCTGAGTAGAAATAACTCAATAAATAAGTGAATAGGAGACTATGGAGTCATCCCTTTATGATTCTACCAACTCCACTTCAGCTAGCCATCCCGATAAAGTCCATTCTTATCTGGCAGAAAATCACAATAAGGGTGAGTACAAACACACTTAGTAGAACTCCCAACTGGGGTACAAGATATAAAGTCCACTCATACATACAAGTAAATACAAAAATCATAACTAACTCAACAATTACACATCTATGTGGGTCATGAAGTACATAACATGACTTGGAAACACAGAGCCCTCTTAGCCTACACATGTTTCCCTTATGAGACCTCACTGCGCATTCGCTCAACATCAGTGACACACTCGCACTGATCTACCTCTCAAGGGCTACTATGTCTAAATCGGTTCTAGACAATAATAAGAAATGATGTACTTACGTCACTAGTTCGGAATAGTCATTCCCCTTACACACAATGCATGTATGCATACACCACATGTTATTGCAAATCAGTTAGTGAGTAGGCGTACATAGACTACCTTGGTCTAGGTCTACTGCCTAAACTGACTCAAGGAAAGTGCACATTGAACATATCTAGTGGAGGCACTTACTAGTAGCTATGAAAGCTCGTCTGCACCCATCGCCTAAAGCTAAGAACTCTCCCACAATAGGCTTACACTATGATTAGAGTAACACTCTTACATGCCATTAACTAGGCATCATCGGGGGCGACATACTACATCGAACAAGTTTTATCTATAATACTACATGCTCAGTCCTAACATATCATAAAATCATACTCATAAGAAAAAATCACGCCATCCTACTAAGATACTACAACATCATAATACCACGACAAACTCATATGTCAGCATTCAAAAAGCAGAATACATGTGATCTCTGAAAATTTAATGTACATAAAGAAGTTAAAAGACATCCAGAAGCAACAAGGACAATTAGACAACCTAAAACAATGCATACTGAGACCCAATAATTAAAATGTATGTCATACATAGATCACCACATAAACAAGCATGCATGACAGATGTGTACCGAGATAACAAGTTCTTAATTGAAAATAATTACAGAACAACCCAAAGAGCTCTTCAAAAAATTAGCCTAAAACATCTAAGTGCATCGACCTAACAATATATATCAAATCAGACATCAAAATGCTAAACTGAAACCCTAAAAAACTCAGGAAAACAAAATTACTTAGAGGCTGAAATCGGAATCAAGCACACAAATTTGAGCAAAAGGGCCCGCAGAGCTCACACACGACTGGAAGAAAATGACAATAACACACACTTAGGACTCATACACATGGCTCGTGTACGGACAACAACTCGTGTTGGCTTGAAGTGGCACATTGTAGGAAAAGACTCGGCGTGACATCTAATGCGCGACAATTGGGGGCTCGCGGGTGATCGCACGGTAGGGTCGTGACGGCTGGTCAACGTATCGCGACTACAAAGCGACTCTTTGATAGTTGACTTGTGAACAGTGAAATGGACACTCTAGAGCTAAGAGAGGAAAATTGCTATGACTCGACAAATGGATGACGGGGTGGCAGTGCTTCAAGGTCTCATGATGGCACAAAAAATGAGAGTAAGAGAAGAAGGATGTTGTGACATAAATGAGGAATTCCAAGGTGCTATTTGCGAAAACTCCAACAAGAGAGACAATTGGGGTTTTATACCAAGGCTCCAAAATTTTAAAATTTCAAAATCAATCCCTATAAAACTTGAATTACAAAGAGGCAAAAAACCAAGCAATAATTACAAATATGCCCTAGGGGTAAAATGATCAAAGTAACCCTAAGGCTAAAATAGTAAAAAACTAAAATGAAACTTAACTAACCAACAAATTCATACTTAAAGAGATGGCAGTTGCTCATAGATAAACAGACAATCAGGTGTAAGTGGGTATACACTATCAAAGTAAAGTTGGATGGATTCAAACATGTTATACTTAAACTTATAAGATCAATTATTCTGATTATTTCAAATCTGGTTTACTTTGTTTGCATCCCAATACTCCTTCCCTCGAACAAAGTTCCACCTAGCCTCGATCTTGATAAATCGGATTTTCCGACTATTATATCTGACTAACTCATCCCCTCCTGAGAGTACACCGCCAACCTGGTAAAGCTACTACAAATTTTCATCTCGAGGCTCCAAAGTTTTTGTCCTACATCGGGGCGATCTACTGACATGGTTATGTTTGGGACATGGCTTTGATACCAATTGATAAGGATGACAACCCTACTCGAATCTCCACATTGATATGATATTGTCCACTTTGGGAATACACCCGTATGGCTTTGCTTTTGGTTTCACCTAAAAGGTCTTGTATCAATGGAGATGCTTGTCATCACTTATATACCCATGATTTTCCCCCTCTTTTAACCAATGTGGGATACTTTGTTTGCATCCCAACAAGAATAACAATGTGTATTTGACTTAGAAAAATCATGAACCAGAGTCCTCAAGTGTTCTTAGGTAAATTCAGTCAAGCATTTAAAAGTTTGGAATGGAAAAGAGCTTGCCAAATCATTTTGTGTCGTATTGACGATGAAAACATAACATTTCTTTGCTAGTAGTTTATGTTGATGATATTATAATAACTGAAGATGATACTTTAGGTATAGTTTTATTGAAAACATTCTTTTGTAGATAGTTTCATACTAAAGATTTAGGAATATTCAAATACTTCTTGGGTATTGAGGTTATGAAAAGTAAGTAACGTCTGTTCTTGTCTTAAAAAATGTACGTTCTTGATTTGTTATCTTTCAACATGAATGTTAACTGTGAAATCGTGTAGTACTCTGACGATACCTAATTCGCTACTTGTTAAAAAAGGAGAAACACTTGACTATTACATGACCGAATATATCATACTCGGTAAGCGTAGTAAGTCATTTTATGTCGGTAAGCGTAGCAAGTCATTTTATGTCGTCTTCTACAATAGATCATTAGATAGTTGTAGAACAGATTTTGAGTTATTTAAAATCTGCACCTAGTAGAAGAATGTTGTATAAAAATCATGAACATATGGATATCGAGTGTTCTAAAGTTGACTCAATAGTTTCTAAGGAAGAAAAAAGGTCTACCCCAGATATTGTTTTTTTGGGAGGCAATTTAATGTCGTAGAACGGTAAGAAACAGAATGTGGTCTCTCGTTCGAGTGCTGAGTCAAAGTACACATATAGATATATATATATATATCTATATATAAAGAGAGAAGTCATGCATATGAGAAACATGTCCAAAGTTTCTGATGATAGAGAGAAACAAATCATTTTGTGGGTTTTACATCAAAAGCTTATGGAGATGTGAAGTTTAGATTTGAGGACAGACCCAAACAATGCAGCTACAATGAAAACAAACAACATAGAAGATTTGGGAAATCAAAGCTCAAGAAAAGAAAATTGTAGCACCTACTTACAATATTTATTCAGTGGAAGGTAAACTGAAGAAGTCCTCGAGAAACAGCTTCAAGTAGATCAAGAATAAGTTTTCCCACAGCTTTTATCATGATTGAGTTGATATACTACTTTTGTATCCGTGTATATTTTTTCATCTCTCCTCGTACTCAATGAAGAGGAGTGTTTCAAGTTGATTGAGACTTCAAACTTATGCACACTTGCTAAATTATTATATGTAACAACCACTAATCCAAAAAAAGTGTGTGCAGCACTGCTAGTGATATAATCAAGAACTCAAAAGCTTAGATTGATGAGGGAGAATTAATTTAATTATGTCAATTAACACTCCCCTCGGTTGTGAATTTAGAAACTTGACAATATCCTACAAGTAAACTTAAATTTAAATAGGGAGAAAATGATTTGGAAGGATTTCGAACTCAAGGCCTCCTACTCTGATATCATGTTGAATTATATTAAACCATCAATCAATTCAAAAATTTAAGTTAGTGGCTTGGGATTAATTTAATTATGTCAAGTAACTTGACATTCATCCCTAAGCATAATTCACTAAACAACTACACAGTCAGTAATGAGCATCTAGCAGGGATGTAGAAAAACAATATGTAATCTTACCTAGCATGGATAGGATGTAGCAAGCATAAGTTGATGAGTCAAAAGAAATAAATATAACATTATCAAACTTTAAAGGATGTTATGCTTTAGAGACCAGAAAAATAGAGCTTTCACATTCTTCCCATAACATCTCCAGCAGCCATAACAGAGGTTCTGATTTTGATAGAATTTATCAATTAAAAACATTAATAATGTCTTCTCTTACATTATCAAGTACTCGGATCCGATAGAGATGCGAGTACTTTATACATCTCTATCAGTTGATTACAAAATAAAATAAAAAGATAAATAGCTAAACTACTACATTTTAGTCTTTAAGAAAATCCAAACTCAAGTTCTTCCTCCATCTTACAATAGGATGGGAGAAATTAAAATAAATAAATGAAGGCACCATTTTAATCAAACAGTGTCTGAAGAAGAACAATATACACCCTATGACTTTGGGAGTGAAAACTGATTATTATGATTTTGTGTAACAAATAAAATAGTCCATGGTATTCATGAATGGTAATCTAGGAAGGCAATTTATCAGGAAATGAGCATGAAATAATATATTAGGCTTACGTAAAACAGTTTCCATAGAGTTCTATTCTCGATCTGTTTGATGGCGCATTGATTGCTTATCAAGATAAAGGCTGCGAAGGTCAAGTGTAGAAATAGATCTTTGATAGTAAGTCAGTGCGCTGCCTTCTTTAGGGTTGATGATGTCTGTGATGGAGGCCTGCAAGAGGGTAGAAGCCTGCAAGAGGTTTGGGTTTTTTATGTTCTTAACGGCATTAGGATGACCTTCCGTTTTGGGGGATCGTTCTCCATGTGCTTGAAGAATTGGAGAAAGAGACATCTGCATGCTCTTTACATTCTTAAATGATTTAATACTTGAGAGAACACTGCTTGAGCTGCTGCTACCCGGCCCTCGCCCATAAATACTCGAATGTGTACTACTCTCCTGAAAATTTCAAAAAAGTTGGGATTTTTCCTCTTTTAGTTCCAACCTAGGTATAAGTTGATGTATAAGAACTAACGAAAATATTTTCAAATGACCCATTATGTACAAGATAGCTTCCTAACAGATGGTCAGGTGAGCAATGGATTAGCAAGTTTATCGAAAAGAGTATACTGAGTTGAAGCAAATCTCAACAAACAAACAAAAATAAAACTTCATGTATATGAGTTTTGTTACGAAAAAGAACAATAATCGAACAGAAACGGTAAAGAAAGCAAAAGAAAAACACATAGATTTACGTGGTTCGCTAACGATGTGCTAGCTACGTCCACGGGCAAAGAAAAGAAACTATTTTATTGAGATAAGAACACAAAATGTCAATCAGTTGGGGCTAGGGTTTTAAGAGAGTTTATATATAGGCACTCTCATAAAATCCGAGGAAATTACATAAATGCCCATGTGTGTAAACATAAAATAGTTTAAGACATATCTCAATAAGTTTAATGTTAGGATCTCAAATAGCCTTATATACTCTAGAAGTGATAAATTGGGTATTGAAGAGGCGACCAATGGTTAGTGGGAGGGGAAGGTTGCATTTTTTTCATGTATAGGAAGGGCAAATAGTGAGTATAAGGAAAAGGAGAGTGCTTTGGGGAGGGTACGTAATTTTTGGTCCAAGGCTGTGGAACCTTGAGGGAGAGGTCAGGTCACCAGTACTCTTGAACTCATCGAGTAGCTCGCCGATGTCTCCATTTTATTCTTGTTGTGTTTTTGTTACTTTTATTATCAACATATATCAATCTACATTTAAGTTCGCTTGGTATTTTCTCCTTAATACACGTTTAGTAAGGATTATGATCCTTGCATATAATTCACTGTAACCTAACAAATATACGTTCATGAGCGTGCATATACTGGTTAGGATGTATCTATTAAAAGAAATTTTTTAATGAAAACAAATGAAGGTCCATTGGCAACTTCTATATCATATATCCTCCGTTTAGTAGATAAAACTGAACGTTTTAAATATACTTCCATATATCCAAATCTCATTAATGCGTAGAAAATGTTATTCGGTAATCTCCAATTTTGTCATAGTAGAACCTAACAATGAGAATTAATCAATTCAAGCAAAGATTTGAAGAAAAATTAACATAGCAATTAATCTTACTTCTTGGTGATGTTATTACGTGAAAGTAAAATAAAATGGAGAATGCTACCTCTTTCCAAGACTCGGAATCTCTTGGTTTTGTTGCAGTTGTTACTTGCTGAGACCCAAGTGTTTGAGAATGAGATGAGTGCATTTTTCTTGAGCTCCTTTGCCTAGAAGATGAATAGATACAAGTTCTAGCACATTAGTATGAGTTTCTACTGCTCTGAATTATATGCTGCCATTATTTTAGAATACAGAAATGTTAAATGCTATTCTGTGTGATCCTAAAAAAGAGTAGATGCAGGAATCTCATATTTTCCATGTATCCATTCAAGTGATTAATATTTACTTCTCAACATATCAAGCAGTTGCAATTCCACCTTGGAGTAAGTAGGGTCATGGGAAAAATGCAAATATGCACAAGGAACTCTTGGACACCGTGATAAAAAACTCAAATGAATCGACTGAATTAAGAATTGATTGATATTTATTCTTCCAGCAGGTATATGCTGACCAACTAAAAAAATGAAATGGATAATAACAAATAACAGGCTTGCGTATTAACATAATAAGCATACTTCTTCCTATTTCTGGCTTTAGCTGGCTCATCCTCCTTGTGGAAAATCACAGGTAGATCTGAGAGTTCACATGCTGGTGGATATGAACTAAAGAACTGAAAGCAAAAGATAGCTATGAAAATACCATATTAAAGCACTTTATCATGTAACAGGAAAGAAATGGAAGGGTTAACGAACTTTGAGCCTAATGTCTGACTATGATTTTCCAGGTAACATAAAGTTGTCAATATTTTAGTTAATCTAGTCTGAGGTTATTTTTATTTTTTTATAATAATGATTGGCCTTTTATAAATCCAAGAGACTACGTTCAAACCAGGGTTAAAGGCTAATGAGATTTCATGGCAGAATGGTCCATTTTAGGGACATCGAGTTGAAGAAAATAGTGAACCTGATTGCTTCTGCTTTATTATGACAACTTTTTTTATCAGATGAATGATATTGGTAAGAGTTGCCTTATTTTCTCCCCCCCCCCCCCCAACGTTACTAAAATATAACATTTAAGAATATCCTCAGAAGATAAGTTCACCTAGATATTAATGAAACCTAAAAGCAACAAGTTTGAAGCACTTTTGTTTCTATTAAGTTATCTAACTGAATACTGAATAGTTGCCACATTAACAATTACAAAAGATTTGAAATTTATACTTACCTCACTTTGAAGAGCAGAGGAAGCGGTGCCGCGGCGTGCTGGGTCTAAAGAGAGAAGTGTAGTTAAGAGACGAAACGAAGGTGTAGAAAAACCTGAGAAAGCCTCTGGCAAACCAGGATGGTAACTTTGTGGTGGACAGAAGCTTGCAGGTAGCTTCATTTTGTCCCAATAATCCTTGGGGGGTGAACCACAAAGCTTCCAGATTTTATGAAGCTGTTCCACCTGAGTAGGGATGAAAATATAATAATTCACTTCCAGTAAATATCGAAGACAAAAATCCTCCTGATAAAGAAACCAATCAAAAATATTTTTCAGAGGATGGAGTATTATGGTACAAGTATAAGTATAGGTCAATGAACCATTATGATTTCTTCATATTGCACTCTGATGATTTTGAAGAGAGAACGGAAGTCTTACAACACAAAATGGCAAAACAGATATAAGAAATAAACTGTGGTGAGAAGTAATCCAAAAAGTTCAAAAAGGTACGGGGATTTCAAGTTAGCACCTGAATATTTCTTCACGGGAAGAAATAAATGAAACTATAATGGCACTTAAATATCCGGATTTACACAAGTTGTTTGAGCGTGCGGTTAATAAGGTGCACGCCTTTTGGCTTATTGATTTAGGGGTGAAGTGTACATTATATAGCCTATTAAGGACTAACTAACAAACCACCAAATATAACTACCTAACGAAGTAACTAATGCCTCTAGGATCCTATAAATTACCCTTCCCGACATCGACGCAGAGGAAGCCAAATCCTTCAGCCTCGTGCAGGAAACTTCGGCCTAGTGTTTTTTTTGTTTTTGTTTTTTTACTCTTTTACCTACAATTTTTGTGTTTTGTTTCCTTATAAGCTTTGGTTGTGCTTATATTCAATTAATTCCTAGGTAGGTAGCCACCATGGATTGAAATCATCACCTAAAGCACCACAAGACCTTTCTTGACCACTAGGCCACTCCATGGTAGTTTATGTATTTTATATATTATTCATAGTTAAACTTCATTTATTTCCAAGAAATGAAAGTTAATAGTTGAATTTTATAAATCATTTTGGTTAAAATCTTCATTTCTTTCCATGAAAGTGTTTTGATTGTGCATATATTCATATATATATATATATACTTTTATGTTTTTTTTATATAGTGTGCCTTAAGTAAAAAGGTGCGTCTTGCGCCTCAAGCTCCTGATGGCCATTGTGCCTTAGTGTGCCTTGGGCTTTTTAAAACACGACCATAACTCATCAACTCAACCTATAAGGTGATTTAGCATGGTAAATGGTAACCGGAGGTTCTAAGTTTGAATTCAAGTAAAGTCATTTCCTCACCAATCCATATGAAATTCCACCTTTTTGCACCTTTAACTCATTTTCAAACCCACGAGTGCTTGGGAATATTAGATTGTTGACAAAATATTAAATTTACCATAACTCCATGAGATTCATTGGAGATCATTTAACAGATACAAAAAGAAGAAAATTGTTGCTATAAATGCATACGTAAAAATAACAACTAAAACTCTCTTAAAAGTGTGAAGTACCTAATCATCTAAGTTCCACAGGATGTGTTTAGAAAGTCTCTACCTCTGTCCTCCCAGGCAAGATTGGTTTTCCAAGAAACATCTCGGCTAGAAGACAACCTGCACTCCACAGATCGATACCAACTCCATAATCTGTAGAACCTAACAGCAACTCTGGAGCTCTATACCACAGTGTAACTACACGGTTCGTGAAAGGACGTCTTCTTTTAGGAATGAAAAAATTTGCTAGACCAAAATCTGCAATTTTTAGCATCCCATTTTTATCAACCAGCAAGTTAGAAGGCTTAATATCTCGGTGTAAGACTCCCCTGTCATGGCAATGCTGAAGACCAGATAGTAGTTGCTGCATATAGGCCTTGACCTTGAAAAAGAAACGCAATTTCAAGACATTCATAAATAACATAAAGGATAAGAACCTACCAGAAATAAAAAACCATGTTGTGCAAAACCACAAAAGTTATTTCATATTAAGTAAAATAACTGTATAGCAATGCTTGAACCTACTCCTCGTATTGAAAAGAGAATGTCATTTCTTGTCATTTGCAATACTATAACACCTCAACTCAATTGATTGCAACATCTTGTTGCATCTTATTCATATACTTCCCGAATCAAATTATAATCAACTTTCTGAATCAAAGAGATCTATAAATGGTAAGTTAATTGTTATTGACCAATTGCTCTAGAGCTGCCAGAAACAGGTAAATCTATACCTGAGCTTCGCTTAGCTTCCTACTGAAACGAGAGATTATTCCTGTCAAGTCAGACTGCATAAATTCAAATACTAGATAAAGGCTGTATGGCATTCTTGATGTGACTATCCCTTCAAGCTTGATCACATTGGGATGGTCCAGCTTCTGCAACGCCATGATTTCTCTAGCCATAAATTTGATACTATCAGAATCAGACGTATCAAAGCGAACCTTTTTCATAGCAACGATCTTTCCCGTGTCCCTGTCTCGAGCTTTATACACATTGCTGTATGTCCCTCGACCTACCTTTAAACCCCAAACATCAAATTAAACCGAAATTTAAATGATATTTTCTTCCTTACCACCTAGGGGGTGTTTTCTTGGATAAATAATTGAATGAGCGATTAAAAACTAGCGGTTATTTTGTCTGGTTTTGAAGTAGAAATTGTCGTAATAGCTCGTTTAAATGAGATTGTTTAAAGAGTAATTAGAAAAACTCATTTGCAATAGCTCCATAAAAGCTCCAAACAAACACCAATGGACTTTTTGTATTCTAACCACATAAACCAATAAAATGATTGATGAATAAAGTGTATACGGAGTTTATTAACCATAAGACAAGAAGACCAATGTATCGAAATACAAACTCAAATGGCAATATATACATCAAAAGATTTAAGAACACTCTACAACATTAAATCATATTCCTTCATAACTATGAAGCATGAACAAAAAGAGAATGAAAATAGCGATGACCTTAGCCAATTTATCGTATGAATCAGCACCCTTGGGAATCAAACCTGCCAAGGCTTCTCTAGAAATATTTTGAAGCAGCCATTTCGGCCAACCATCCACAAGCTCTTCTCCTCCAACATTTCCAGAAACACCGATCCTCTCGGAGACATTCTCAACATCTCCGCTCTTCTCCTTCCTCGTATCGATATAAACGGCTTTCCTGACTCCACCGTCATTCACAACAGCCGAGCTTCTCCCAACCTTGTCGGATCGACTCGGATTGCCTCCGGCGACGTAACCGTGTTCGGAATTCAACCTCCGAACGCGGCTACTCGGCGAGTACTCGAAGGATCTTGACTGAACGCACCCCATCCGTAGTGAATTGCGAAATCGGTGAAAGCAAGGCAGCATAGTGATGAAGTAATTGGAATATTTGAATTCATGAATCTTGGAAATGATAGCATCGTCCGGAAGCCGGCAGGATCTGGAATGATGATCGAATGCTTTTGTCTGGATTGAATTGGAAGTATTGTGATGTCCGTTCCGAAGCAGGGTTGAAGAGAGAAAGACAGCAGGATGAATCGTACAAATGTGGCGGGTGAAACGTATGCCACCGTTGCAAACATTCCACTCCTTCCAACTTGTTCGAAATTACAAATTTCGCTTTTATTTTCAAATTTAGGGAAAATAAGTTTTTTGTCCTGCCCTTTTGGGTTTAGTTTTACTTGGTAAGTATATAT
>JBBMEG010000024.1:2776789-2789032 GCA_037832605.1 Cyclanthera cordifolia
CTTATATTTATCCTCTTAAGTTCTTAACACCTTTCCTCAAATATTTTTTTACAGTTCTCATCCAAACACCTATTCTCATTAAATAAAAATTGTCATCCAAACACTACCCTAAACACACACCAATTCTCATAATAATCAAATTTATTAGTATGTTTGAAATCAAGGCGTTTAATGATGAAGCAAAGACATTTCTTAGGTTAACTCGACGCCCAGATGGATGGCTCCCCCGCAAGGCATGTGGAAACTAAATGTGGATGGTTTTTTGAAGGAGGCCTCATCAAAAGGAGGAATTGGGTGGGTGGTTCGAGATTTGAAGGGTTGTCCAAAATTAATGAGAAGGGGTCGACATTGATAACCAATCAATGAAGATGGTGGAATGTATTGCTTTGAGGGAAGGCCTAGGGCTTTGAGATGGATCAAATCTTCAATCCTCCCTCGTATTTTAAATGTGGTCAAGGCGGTCAATAATGACTTATCATATATTTTAGCATTCATTTCGATTATGATTGATATTTTGTAATTTGGTGGCAAATTTGCTAGCTCTTCTTTTGCTGGGGAGAAGAAGTCTTTTTCTGGAGGGGAATCTCCTCCAGACATTTGCTCCACTTTAAAGATTAGTTGTTCTTTTTTAGTTCGAATGTAGTGATTGTTGGTTCAAAAAAAAGCGTTTAATATTGAAATTGAAAACTGACAAAAAAAAAAAAAAAATCAAAGATATATATATATATATATATATTTTTTTTTTTTTTTTTAAGAATTTTTTTTTTCATACACATGAATGTGTAGAAAAAAATATTAAAAAAAATAAATCAATGGTTGTCTTATAAATTTATTTTACAAATAAAAATATTTTTAAAAAAAATCTATTTGCTTAGCATTTAACATTAAAAAAAAATAATAATAATAAAAAAAAAAAACTCAACATATATACAAATTCACATCTAAATGTTTTTTTTTTTTTTAATTGATGAATATTTTTATCCTCTATCATGATTTTTTTTACTTTAACAAAAAAAAAGATTCCAATCTATTACCTTAAAAATTAGGTTTTACAAAGTAGAGTTAGAGCTTTGCTTTTGTTTGGCTCTATAATCACTTCTCACCTATATTTTAAACTCTTTAATAGGTGATTAAAATAACTCTTAATTATAATCAAACCAAAAAAAAAAAAAATTGAATTAAATCGTTTTAATGTTTGCATAAATGAAATAATTAAGAGAGAAAAAAAAAAAAAAAAAAAAAAAACGAGAAGCAATGTCTGTTATGAATGGGAGTGTGCTGGTTGTCGTTAGTGGAAAGAAGAAGGAAGAAGAATTTAATAGAATTTGACAATGTCTCTTCCAATTCGATCGTTAAACATTCTCTGCAATTCTCCAGCAATTAATGGCGGCAATTCTGGAGCGTTTCTTCTGCTTTTCAACTCCTTTTTAACTCTCTCCTCTTCATCCTTTTTCCTTTCAGAGGCTCGCAGCTGCCTCGACCTTTCCCAGTTTTGACCCCCCCTCCTTCTATTTTTCTCGCCTGCTTTTTTTTTTGTTTGGTTACGGCAAAGAGTCCTTTTCCAGGCAATCGCACAGGAAATTATCCTTTGTTTCTTCTTTTTAATCGTTGAATTTTGTTATTCGATTCGAATTTTGCATTAACCCTATTCTTGCTGTTCTCCCCGATCCTTGCGGTGAAGTTGATCTGATTTAATGTGCGTTTGCTTCAATTTTGTTTTTGTTGATTTGATTTTATTTGATTCGGTGGAAAGAATGAGGATCTAGTTATTCATGTGTTCAATCCGTGTGTGAAATTGGGTATTCTTTGTGATTTTCATCCGTTGATTTTGTTCTTCAGCTCTTTAATCTTTTAAACCACTTTTTTTTTTTCTTTTTTTTCATATGAATGAATCCAATCCGGCTTCTCGTTGAAATTGGAAGATTCTGTTGTTCTCCTCTAGCTTGATTTTCGGTTGGGTTTGTTTTGGACTCAGCTGTGGACTTTTTTTTTTTTTTTTTTTTTGTTAATACATAAATATGTTAATATTATGCTTGTTTAATGATCTATGATCGGGTTTTACAAGGAAACGTCTTCTTGTTACGATATATTTATATATCTCATGATGGGTCTGAGGTCTGATTCCCCTGATGTTATATGCTATGCCAATGAAATCACTTAAGTAGAAGATGCATTTCTTACATGGAATTTTTTCGTTTTTTGTTTTTTGTATTTTCAAGTTTGTCTAACTACTGAATTTTATTGAATGTAAATAAATTTGGAATGTTCTGGTAAACTTTGAAGTTTTCTTCTGAAACTTGTTAGATTCTCAGAAATTATTACGTTATTGTCTCTCTGTACCTACTGCTCATTTAATTTGATTTAGTTACTTTTCTCTATCTGTTTACTTATTTCTTTATTTTAGTTTTCTGTACTTGGCTGATGGTAAATTATGTACCACAGATAATACTGTTGTTGAGCATCAAGGTCAAGCACTTCTGTTTCTTTCTTTTGAATGAAGATTGAGGACTTGAAGTGCTGATTAATAAACAACTCTTTAGATAATAATGTCTTCGCCGGGCAAGACTGATCAGAAGGCCACTCTCGATTCCGCCTCATGGATGTTCAACGTTGTCACATCTGTTGGGATAATCATCGTCAATAAAGCATTGATGGCCACATATGGATTCAGCTTTGGTGCGCATGTTATTTCTCATAATATTTTCAAATAGAGTTCATTCTTTACATTTCTAATCGTGGGATATTTCACATCTCATAGTTTCTATGTTATGGATGAAGTGATCTTTGCTTGCTGAACATTATTCTTGCAAGTTTTATTTTGTTCCAAACTTGGCATACATATTTTTTTAAATTGGTTTGTTAACATGATGCTGCAGCTACAACTTTAACTGGCCTACATTTTGCCACAACCTCCTTGCTGACTATTATTCTCAAGCAACTTGGCTATATTCAAGATTCTCACTTACCATTGCTTGACATTCTTAAATTCGTTATATTTGCAAACTTCTCCATCGTGGGAATGAATGTGAGCTTAATGTGGAATTCTGTCGGGTTCTATCAGGTATTTTTTCCGTTTGTTAATTGTTAAATGTTTGTTCTTCCTTCAATTTTTAAAATTAAGACATGACGTTGTAATTATTCTCCCATTATCAGATTGCAAAGCTGAGTATGATCCCAGTATCTTGTTTTCTAGAAGTTGTTTTTGATAAGGTGCAATACTCAAGGGACACAAAACTTAGCATACTGTTAGTTCTACTTGGCGTTGGAGTTTGTACTGTCACTGATGTTAGTGTCAACATGAAAGGTGTTGTGGCTGCCGTAGTGGCAGTATGGAGCACTGCCTTGCAGCAATATGTAAGTAACTGCATAATTTGGAAGTTTTGAATTCATTTTCTGGTTAAATTGTGAGTATATCAGTAGTGCATGATTAAAATTTTACATAATTAGTTTTCAACACTGTCTCATGGAAAAATTAAGGCAACTGATAACTTGGGATTGTTTGGGTTCATTCTGTGATCAATTGTTATTATTTTAAGACAGACTTGGCTTTTCTTCTTTGGGTGCAGTATGTACATCACCTCCAGCGAAAATATTCTCTTGGATCCTTCAACTTATTGGGTCATACTGCTCCAGTGCAGGCTGCTTCTTTGCTTTTAGTTGGACCCTTTTCAGATTACTGGTTGACTGGAAAGAGGGTTGATGCCTACGGATACACTCTTATGTCTTTGGTAAGTTCTTATATCTATCAACATACTTGTGAAGTAGTAGAGAAGAGTTACGGAAATTTCAGAGTAAAAAATTGACATTTTCTGTTGTTAGTTAGACATAATTAAGTTTACTTCAACTTATCTGCTTAAGTTTTTTGATTGATTGGAAGTTTAACATAATTCAACATGGTATGAGAGTCATGTTTTCTCAAATTCAACATAGTATTAGAGTAGGAGATCCTTAGTTCAAATCTCTGTCAAGTTGTTTCTTCCCCATTTAAAATTGAATTCTACTTGTAGGGCATTCATCAAATTTCTAAAAACCCACAAGGTAGGGGAAGTGATAGTTGACATAATTAAATTTATCCTAACTTGTCAGCATAAGCTTTTTTGCTGATCGGTGGTTTAACATAATTCAATATGGTACGATAGTCATGCTTTTCTCAAATTCAACATCTATCTACCATGGTTGATATGGTTTTTCAAAAAAAAAAATGAAATATTGATTATTGAAATATTTCAAGAAAAACCAACAAGTTAGTTGCTTTATTATTAATTAGGATAAATTTCAATCTTAACCTCACTAAAAAACTAATTAACTGGTTGTTGATATGAAACTTATTTTCATGTTAAATTAAAGTCATTTCTAATGTCCATTTTCTAATGGTTACTTACCTTTTAATGTTGTCTACATGCCCCTTTTTTTTGTTTTCAAGAAACTGAACTTTCATTTGAAATAAAAATGAAAGAAGATACGGAGCTACAAAAGACAAGCTCACAAAAAAGAAAGGGAAAGTAGCCTACAAAAATGATTTTTCTTTTTAATTCATGAAATGCTTTGATTGACATGGTGGAAATTTACAAAGAAATCCTATAACGTACATCCCCTACTAAAGCCCAAACTTTCTGAAAGCACTCATCCAAAGCCAATATTATTGAGTTGTGACATCCCGATGGAATCTAAGATAAACCACCTTATTTAATATTGATACAAGTGATGAATCATTGAGAAAAAAACCTTTGTCCAAAGACACCCAAACAGAACAATGATATTTTTGCTATTTCAAACATATCTGCACAATTCTTTGCTAATCATTGAAGGCCTATTATTCCTTTCTTACCAAGTACTTAATAGCATGGATTTTCTTACTAATTGCAATGATCCATGGCTTCTCATGGATCAACTCATTACATGAGTGCTTCCCAACATTACTTGTTTTTACTATGGCACCATCAATCCCCAGCCACTTCTATCTATTGGATAAGAGACAGATACGAAATAAAAATAAAAAACGACTTATTGTTCAACAAAATGAGAAGTACCCTTTCCTAAAGCGAATAACCAAACAAAAAATCCCAATTTAGATTGATGATAGAAGCAAAGTCGTTAGACCTTTTTTTCTTCAGAATTTTCATCCCAAAACAGATTTGGCAAGATTGTGATTATGGAGCTTCATAGCTTCATAGCTTCATTGGACGGATGAAAGCCAACTTTTAAAGTCTGTCTTTCTTCAAAGTGAAGAAGTTTGAGCATCTATAAGAAAGATTGACAAGAAAAGACGGATCCTCTTTGAAGGTCACCAATTCACATTCTCATCCAAGCTTAAGAGGAGGCATAGCTCAATGGGTTACAGAGCCCCTTTAAAGGTCTTCGCTCTAATCTTCTCTGACTAAGCACAAATTATACTCCAACATTTTGTATTGATCTCTAGAGTAGGAAGAGCCAGTGAAATGTAATATGTTCTTTTCTGGTTTCCTTTGTTGAAATGAATCTTTTTTCAAATGGGACAGTTAGGTAGCTTTGCTGAAATTCTAGACAATAGCCATCTGTTCACCCTTCAGCTTCATAAAAAGTTCTTAGAAATGCCGTTATGAGTCAGAGGTTCCTTGCAGATAAAGGTTTCCAAGACACAAGGGGACTATTGAGCCACCCTTAATAATTATCCTAACTTTAATAAACAGGTTTCGAACTTTTTACCAGACCTGAAGATTATCAGGGCATTTGGAGAAGCCACCACGTAAATTTCTGCTGGGTTTCCAGTCTTCATAGACTTACAAGAGTAGTGTGCGTCAATCCAGCAATGCTTTAATGAACTATTTTTTTGTTTGTACGTTTAATTGAGCTGTCTGGGTGAAAAGGTTGGTAGTTTAATTGATAAAACTAAGGAATCTGTATTCATCTCCAATTACTGTGAAAGTGCCTTCTGGCGGTCACTATTTATCTCTTTTCTAGCAGACCTTTCTTCCTGATCCAGCTCTCTTTCGAGGGTTACATCTTGGGAAAAAGACAAGAGAAAGAGCTCATTTCTGCTGAGAGGGAGGCCCATTGAAGTTTTCAAAGAATCTATTAATGAGGCCCACCTAGTCTTTCCAGCCTTTTTATTTTCACTCCACAGCCTTTTTGGTTTTCACTCCAAGAAATGATGATCATAAACATGCTTTGGTTGTTTCTGCAAAACCTCACTTAAAAAAAAAATTGCATGCAAAGAAATCATTTTCCTCCTTAGTGTACTCTTTGGAAAAGAATAAAGAGCTCTCAATTCTAAAGCAGAGGAAAAGATTGATTCTTTGTAGACATTGAAGGGTTGATAATGAGATTTTGTTTAACTGTTTGATTTTTTTGAAGGATTGAAGGATAGATTCTTGTTGGAGGCATGAGATTTCATTATCAAAGCGCACCTTGCATGTTGATATGTAATGTGTAGATATATTTTTTTTTAATATCCGTGAGTGTTTGGACCAGCTAACATACACATCAACTATTCAAACGAGACATACCGTTTGATCTTACAACATTTCAATGTCAAAGTAATTCATAAGAAATTAATTTCTTAGCTGGTGGCCCTCATGGATTGAACCATGACATTTTGTTTCTTAAGACTCTTGACCACCGTGCTATCATCATGATTGTGTTGTGTATATCTCTGCTTGTTTCACCTGTTCAAATCAAGAAAATCAATAAAAATATTTATCTGAAATTACGTGTTGATATTTTTCTCAGGATGATTGTAGTTTAATAACGCAAATTAGAAATATTTGATAACTGCTTTCATGCCCCTTCATCCACAAAACTTTCTTTGAAGTTAGTTGTTTGCTAGGCAACCGATTTTTACCAATGTGTGTTTGTTTGCAGATGTTCTTAATCCTTTCTTGTACCATTGCGGTAGGGACAAATCTCAGCCAGTTCATATGCATTGGTAGGTTCACTGCTGTGACGTTCCAAGTGCTCGGCCATATGAAGACCATCTTAGTCTTGACGTTAGGATTCGTGTTCTTTGGGAAAGAGGGCCTCAATTTACAAGTAATTATAGGTATGACCATAGCAATTATTGGAATGATCTGGTACGGAAATGCCTCATCTAAGCCAGGAGGCAAGGAGCGCCGTAGCTTTTCCTCAACAAGCAGCAAAGCATTAAAGCACACTGGATCAGAATCTTCCGACCTTGACGAAAAGGTCTAGAGTTGAGTTGAGTATAATTTTTTAGTGTTTATTTTTCCCAGTAAAAGAAATAATAAAAAGGATATGGTGTAGAGACTAGAGTGAGAAAAGAAAACACTGGATATTTGACTTCAGTACATTCTTGACACGTTATTGGCAGGTCCCTCCCTGATTTTAGTTCATTATAGCTTTTTCTTTCTTTCTTTTATTTACATGAAAAAAAAAGTATGCCATCTTTTGAAGGGGATGCAACCCTAGGGTTCCCCTACAAAAAGTTTACCATGTTACAGAGATCACAGTTATCAATAGTATAGATTTTCCCTCCTTTAAAATGTCATTGTCTTTTCTCTATTCCAACATTTTAGTTCATTGGTTCAATCCTATTTTATGCTCTGCTGCTTGGATTTTTCTTACTCTATCTGATTACCCTTTTTCTATAGCCAAATATTAGTGGACCATTATTTGCAATCTGATTTCTTCAGATTCACCAGATGTTTGAAGAGGACTTTGGGAACTCGTCACCTAATTAAGAATTATTTTCTTACGAATCTACTTGACTACTGAATGTTATAAGGTTATGCTGATATCGAACACAATTCTTCAGATTCACTCCAAAAATTTACTTGGAAACATTCGTTGTTATGTGTTAGGTGTGCTTTAAAGTGGAAAAACCAATGAATTATTGGGAGGACTAAAAGCAATAAGCCTGTGGGAGTTCAATCACTGTGGTCCCTCTGAAATACAATTTGATCTTCCATTTTTGTGACAGTTCTTCTCTTGAGAATGAATGCTTTCATTAGAATAGTAAATTTTAGGCCTAATTTGACACTTGTGGAATTTATTATCTCTGTAGAGCACTGCATCTGCAACTCTCTTGGACTTGTCATTTGCAGATTGGAAAATGCTCTCTCTCTCTCTCTCTCTCTCTCTCTCTATGTGTGTGTGTACACACACTTCATTTCATTTACAAAATGATTCCTTATTTCCAATTATTGCCAAGGAAAAGTTAAAAGAAAGTTTTCTTCTCTCCCATAAATCTTGGAATTGTTGTGTTGACTGCTGATAGATTATTACCAACATCCAAGGAAATGATGCGGGAGCTTTGAAGGTTTGCCTTCCTCAAGGTCTCAAGTTCGAGACTCACTTGTGACTTTAATTTGTAGATACTTCTTGTGTCTTCATTCCGATGTTTCCTGGTGCTTGGCCTAGGAACATGCGTGATTACCCCAGGTATAGTTGAGCGAACCTTCGATATTTCGATTTCTAAAATAAAAAACATAGGAACCAATGCCCTTCTTTTGCACTTTCTTTTCAATTCCCACTCTCTATTGGATTGGATTGACTTAATAGTAAAAAAAAAATTAAGAAAGAATGAGTTAATTAGGTTGGTCATCTACTTAGATATTAACATCCTATCAATTTATTTGATAATCGAAATGCGATTGGTTCAAGCAATGACTCTATGAGATTAGTCGTTGTAGTACGAGTAAGTCGACTAATATCAAAATTATGTTGGAGATGACCTAATGATGTAGGTTGGTTTGGTTGGCCAGTGGTTCTTAGCCTTCCCCCTCTGTGTCTGAGTGATTCTTTCAGTTATGAAGAAAAAAACAAGAGAAAGGTGTAAAAAGTTTGGGAGAGAGAAAGTTAGGTTCATTCAATTTGATGTACAGCTGCATCTGGGTCCAATAATGTGTCCATATGTGCCTCAAAATGGCCATAGCTGCCTAAGATTTGGGTACAAAAAAAATTCAACATTATCTTTTCTTGTCTCTCTTTTTTGTATTTGTAATTGGTTTGTCTAAACTTACACGTATTTCGACTATTTTTATGTGACAAACGATCTAACCCTCCAAAATTAGTTATTTGCTTCCACCATATCCTCTTATTTTCAAAATATTTCAAGAAAAACTTTCCTACACATGAATGAATAGGAGAACTCTACATTTTATTTGTATGACACTATTATGTGCTACAAAAATATATACTTTTTAATATTTATAAAATAAAATAAATAAATATTAAATTTTTGTGGCACCATGAGAGAGAGGAAAAATCTTTCATATTTTGAATCAAAACAATTATTGATTTATATACGCTATTTTAGTATCAAATAATGAAAGTGCAATATCACTTGAAAATTATCTTCTTTATTTTTAGTTTTTAGAACTCAACAACAATCTGTTTTTCTGTTTGACTTTAACAATTTAGGGTTAAAGGATCTGTAATCTTTTAGTTATTAGGTCAAACTTAAAATATTTTAGTAATAATTTTAAAAATGTGAAAACATTGATAAATGTAAACCAGCTTATTTTATGAAAACTGTAAGTGCGTGTTTTTGGTAGAAAATAGTAAAGTGAATAATTTGGGTGGGGGATTCAAACCCGTGATCTCATGTTCCACTAATGTCGCTGAGCTACTGCTCTTTTGACATTTTGATGAGTGGTCAAGTGTGAGTGTTAATATCAAATACAAACAAATGGTTTTTAAGGAGCGGTGATTCATCATTCTTTTCAACAAAAAAACAAACCCATCTTAAATAGTTAGTGAATGATTAATTTAAAAATCTTTTTGTGAATGCTATAAATTAACTTCACAAAAAATATGGAAGATTTCATATTGAAAAATTGAATTTACATAACTTTTAAGAATACATATGGATAAATTCTCTCAATATCAATTGATTTATACTAAAGATATAGATATAGATAGATAGAGCACAATGAAACTTATATATTAACTTATACAAACAAATAGTTTGTAATTATTTTGTTAAGGGTAAAATATCATTTTGGTCCCTGAATTTTCACTTTTGTTCTATTTTGATCTTTGAACTTTCAAAAGTTTAATTTTAGTTCCTGAACTTTCACATTTGTTCCATTTTGGTACATCAACTTTCAAAAGTCTAATTTTAATGCCTAAACTTTGAAAAAACTTTAAAATTGGTCCCTATCAAAAATTTAAATTAATATTAATCGAAATTTTTTCAATAATGTTAATAATTCTAAACTAATCAAAAATAAAATGTGAATTTTTTTTTTAGGAATATGCTAATTTTTATAAAGAAAAAAAAATTAAGAACTAATTTTAAGCTTTCTGTTTTTTAGTCGAGAGACCCAAATTGAACAAACCTCAACAAGTTTATGGACTAAAATTTGACTTTAAAGTCAAGGGACCAAAATGAAACAAAATTAAAAGTTTAGGGACCAAAATAATATTTTACTTTTTGTTAATTATGATTGACATTTTGTTAATCATATGCATCAGAACTTTAACAATCGGATCAAGGTCTTCATAACCCAATTGGAGTGACTTTGTGTGCCAGATTAATATCAATTCTCATTAAATACTTTTATTTTAACAAGAATTAAACAATTAACTTATTTATTTATTTATTTATTTATTTACAATAATAATAATAATAATCAATAACTAGTGTTTTAATTTATAGAAGTAGGCACTTTTATTTATTAGTTTCTTATAAAGGAACTTTTTTTTTTTTTTTTTTGAGTTCAGTCATTTGTATAATTGAACCATTTCACATATTAATTGGTGTCTTAGCTTAGGATGATGAATTGAATAGAAGTATATAATTATTTAGTTACCAATTTATTTTGAGATGAATCTCTGTAAATAAGGGGCAAAACTCGAGAATATCTTCCCATTTTCGTCCTTTGCTTCCAAAATGAATCTCTATCCACTTAATATCCATTGTTTTATCTGCGGAGATCGAGTTCTAGCGGTATTTTTTTTTTCAAATTTTTTTAAGCAACAATTTAAAATAAATCAATATTTTTATTAAATATTTATCAAGTTTCAATTAAATTGTGAATTATCAAAAGAAGAAAAAATCTCATTTGAGTGGATAATTTTATCAACAAATATTTTTATCGAAAAATAAAAGTATAAAATAAAGAGAAAAAATATAAATTCTTAAAAGAAAAAATAATAATGGAGGAAACGAATGACGAATGCATTCTCTGTGCCCAATCCTATTTAGCCAACCAAAAGAAATTTCACCTCTTCCTCGGTTAAGTGAATAGTGGCGTGAACTTTTTTTCACCACGACGACAAATCTAAGTCGAAACTCGGCCCCATCGAAAAAATAGACATCTGGTTGTCCATAATGTGATTACTTAATTATCTAATATAATGAATAGTGGCGTGATTTTTTTTTATTATTTATTGTGATAAATTGGTGTAATTTAGTATATAATTGAATAAAACATTAAAATAGGCAAGCAATACTTAGTTACTGTCATTCAAGTACAGCTATAAATTTCTCATAACAAATAAATGCTTTTGGCAGTTCTTTATAAATTTCTCACTATTTACTATATTAATGACATCAAAATAAATAAAATGAAAGCTAAAATTGTAGTTCTAGACTCTATAATTCTAAAAAAAAAAAAAAAAAAAAAAAAAAAAAAAAAAAAAAACCCATAATTGATATCGGTTTCTAATTTGACCCCTAATGTCAAGCAAACAAAATGCGTAAATTATAAATTTGGTCTTATAATTTCAAGGAAATTAAAGTTTAGTCTCTGTAATTTAAAATTTTAGAATTTGGGTTTAATGGTTTCGAGAAATCTACAATCGCAGAAATATAGAATTTATACTCTATAATTAAAAAAAAAAAAAAAAAAAAAAAATTAGACAGAGACTAAAACATAATTCATGTTATTTGTAAATTATAAGCGAATTAAGTGCATGGATGTAACTTTTAAATGATGAATTATGTGTTTTTTGTCCAATCAATTATTTATCTCGTACTCTCATTGTTAAGCACATAACTTCCACAAGATTATTTGTTTCATTTATTTTATGAAGCTATTAAAAATGAGCTTTCATAATCACTTTATACTAACTTCATTTAAACGAGCTATTACTACAATTTCTTCTTCGTAACCACTCAAAATAACAACTCATTTCTAACCACTCAAAAATAATCACTCCAAAAGTATTCATCCAAACAACTGTACATATTTTATTCACCAATAATTACAAACGACAGTTTTTTTTAATTTTATTAAATTTTATGGACTAAATTCTAATTTTTTAAATCACGATAACTAAATTGTGAATTTCTCCAAAACA
>JBBMEG010000024.1:2789132-2801671 GCA_037832605.1 Cyclanthera cordifolia
TGATCTTTTATATTTTATTAATGCGTAAATTAAGTAATTAATTATATTAAAAAAATATTGAAACTTAATAATTTATTGTAGATTTCTTTTACATTGAAAATTCAAATTTTATCCCGTCAACTATTTGACTTATACTATAGCTTTCAACTTTAGTTACAAGAAGCAACCCTTCATTAAAAAAATAAATAAAATAAAATAAAATAAAATAAAATAGTCTTTCAATAAAATATAAAAATTCAATAATGAAGATATTATAATCAATAATATAATATTTCAAATTAGTATTTATTAAATATTTCAAAATATTACACTCGAACGAGTTTTTTATTATCATTATTAATACTAAATATTCAAAATAATTTTTTTACTGTAATCAATATTTATAAATATCATTTTAAAATTTCTGTCTGTATGCTTAAAAACAAATTATCATTTTATTATTTCTGAAAACTAACTCCAAATAAATTTTTGCCTACAATCATTATTTATAAATATTAAAATAATTTTGTATTCTAAATGTAATTTTAAATATTTTTAAAATCTAAATTCAAATGTCTCTTATAATTAAAAAAAAAAAAAATCATGTAACATCAAAACAAACTAAAAATTTGTAATTTAACTTTTTTTTTTTTTTTTTTGAATGAAAAAATTGTAACCGTTGAATTTTGAATCTATTTTGGTCAGATATGAGGTGAATTAATGAAGAAATTGGAAGCGAGGTTTGGACATATCACATCCATTTTTCAATGTAATCTTTAGTCTAACCAGAGTTAGATTAACTCTTTTCTCAACCACCAAATTGAGTTAACTATTTTGGGTGGACAACACTTTGTTTTAACAAACATGATATAATTTTATTAACCTGACTCAAATTATTGCACTCTCCCAAATATTATTCAAACTCAAAATTAAATCAATTTTTGGTTCATAAAAAAAATGTTGAGTTTGTTTTATGGTTTGGACTACAACTTAAATTATTGTAGGAATAAACAAAAAATCACTAAGAAATTAAAAGAAAAAATAACAAAATAGAACACACGAATTTACGTGGAAAAACTTTAAATTCGAAGTGAGAAAAAAAAAATTACGAACAGAAACAACTTTCACTGTATAAAAATTTGTTACAATCATACATAGTTTTCTCGTCAGTCTCAATTACATAAACAATTTCTTCAAAACTTATACTGTTCACATGTTTCCCTCCATAAGATAATACAAACGAAATTTAACTAGAGTGTGTACACCGAGCTTAAATTGTTTTTGACTGAGATGCTTTAAAATCAAAGTCACGTGCTCTTTTTACAGTGCTTAGATCACATAACTTTCTTTTAGCTTTCTGATTCCTCCTTTTAAATCCTCTTACACTTAGTTGCAGCTCATTTCTATATTTTTTTTAACTTTCCGATTTCTTGATCATTCCAAATCCTTTTAGCATTTCGATGTGAGAATATCTTCTTCTAATATTTAAATATCAAATATAATCAGAATATTCTAAATATTTATTATTTTTAACCATCAATATGAAATTATCGAAACTACCAATCAACCTAAAAACTTAAACTTATAGGTTGGGGTCAGTTTAATTATATCAAATAACACTCCTCTCTCACTCGAGAAAGATAGTTTTGATATCTGATTAATTGTGTAGAAGACATAAAACCTTCTTATTTTTCAAGAATTTTTCACAAATATATATAAAATATCAAATCTTTTAATAGTAGGTAGTTTGGGGTAAACTGAATATAGTAATAGTTTTATATGAATTTCATATATTTTTTTACACAAAGTTTTATATGAATTTTAAATAATAACATATATAACTAAATATTATATTTAAAATTGATTTATTAGAATAGGCGGAAAATTGATACTATTCTATTTACCCAAATCTCAACACTCAACCAAACAAAATAATAGTTCAACACCATTATTAATATTAGTATGTGTTCAATAACTAAATATCCGAGTTTGAGTTTCCTACCTCTAATTTATGTATATATAAATAAAAGCACTAAAATTTTTGTCATTGAACCTTAGGTTATAAAATATAAACCTTAAATTCAAATGATCATAAATTTCAACCCTAAATCATTGTATATGTCACAATACATTTAATCAAAATCTTAAAATAAATGCTGCTGTAAACAGTGAATTTTAATCAATACGATGATTATTTTCCACTAAAAGCATGTGTTATTTTGGGAAAACTTATTCTTTTATGAACATATAATGAATAAATATTATAATTATGAAGATATAATTATACTTTTTTTAATATAAGAAAATAGTTGTAACAAAAGTAATTGTCTAATATTAAAAAAAAAAAAAAAAAAAAAAAAGTGTAATTCCATTTCAAAATTGATTTACGCTATAAAAAATAGTAGTTCCGCTTGAAAAAAAAAATTTCTCACTTTTTTACCGTGAAATAATTCGTATCAGCTAGTGTCATGCATAATTAAAAATAATAAATTTGAATTACCTGTTGCAATTTGTAATAATAATAAATAAAAAAATACTGTTTTTTTTATATTTTATTTCAATAGAAAACATTAGGAGAAAAAATAATTGATCTGTAAAACATTTTTTTTTCAAAAAAAAGAAAGAAACAACTTTTAAAAATAAGAAAGATAAAAGCAGATTATTTTTATAATATTTGTTTTGGGAAAAAAAATCATTTTTATCTTTAAAATATATTTCAATAATATTTATTTCTAGTTTACAAAAATCTTAATATATTGTTGATTAAAATGATGATTAGATTAATTTTATTTTTTAATTTATTTTATGAATTGAATATTTTAGTTGGAATGTGAATTTAATTTTGTAAATAAAATAAGTATAAAAGTAGGAAATTTGTGCTTCATGTAAATTTAAAAACATATTTACAAAACTATTTAAATAACAAAATATTTCCGAAAGAGTCACGACAAGTTGGTTTCAGTGTCAGCTGATAATCAAAATTCATATTTTGACTCTCATTTATTTGATTTTAAATATATAAAAGAGAAGTGATTATTCTGCTCGTAACTAATTGATTTTTGAAATGGATGTTCACACTTGCTGGTATATATTAGAGCTCATTAAACCCAAACGAATTTTTAGTTCAATAAAATAAAATTGAAATCTTATTAATTTCTTAATTTTTGGTGTAATAAAAAATTAATTTGATAATTAATGTAAGTGTATTTATGTATTTCATAATTTGAATATTTTATAATTTTTAAAATCATATAAATGTGTAATGTAAATAATAAATCGAACTATTTATATAAAAAATTCAAAGAGGTTAAAAAAGAATTAAAATTAAACATTAATATTTTTTTATGGATAAAATTATAAATATACAAATCAAATTGAAATTATATTACAAGGTGATTGACTAAAAAGGGGCCTTTTTAATACAAATTATTGATTAAAAAAAAAAGAAAAGAAAAAAAGAAACGGGGTTCGGATTGAAAAAACGGGGTCATGAAACTGTGGAGAGGAATGGGGCCCACAATATGTGGTGGGTCCCAGAAAACCTCCAATAATTGTATGTATCTGTGTTGTGCACGTGTGATGTTCTCTCTCTTCTTTTCTAATTTTTTCCTTTTTCAACGTATTGCCTTTTCAAAATCTTTTTTTAATCACCCCATTAATTTCTTTCTTTTTCTATTAATTCATAAATATTAATTAAAATGTATTCCGATTTTATTTTTCTTTTCTTTTTTTTTTCGAAATTTCGAGTATTGAAAATATATACAGTAAAAGCGACAGGCTGGCCAAGCTGTCGGTCACCCAGCAGTCAAACTAAACAATGGTAATACACTCCTACGTGTCACATTCAGCCACGTCATCACACTGGACATGGGCACGTGTCGATGGCAGCTTGTGGGTCCCCCTTCCCACAACATCATCATCACCATCAAATTTGTTTTTTCCTTCCTTCAAAAATTTAAATAAATATTTTCAAAAAATATATAAATTTCTCTTACTGCAAAATAAAATCAAAACCCATAATTATCTTTTTCTTTTTTTTTTTAATTTTTCAGAAACTAAATACAATAAAAAAAAAAAAGAAAAAAAGAAGAGAGGATGAAAGTAGGGCCCAGTTGAAGAAATAATAGCACTTAGTGGACCCAATGTGACAGAAATTTAGTGAGAAAGATAGTTTAGACTGACAGTCTCATCAAACTTATGACTCAACAAATTTATGTAAAACTGAATTGTGTTGCAATCCATTGGTGTATCATAGCCTAAAAGATATTCTTTTTTGTGTATGGGTGTTTGGTTTTGGGATAAGAGTTAATTTCTTTTCTTTTTTTTTTAAATACATGACAATCTTTTTTTAATTTTTTATCAATATTTATTCAACTTCTGTCCAATATTTTATTAAAATTTAAAATAAACTTTATATCAAATTTGACTTAAAATAAACATTTTTTCTTTTAAATATAAATCTCAAATAAAATAAAAAAAAGCTAACCTTTCTTATTTAAAACATCAATTCATGCTAATTCCTCTCCCTCTCTTATTCTCTCTTTTGGTTGACTTCAAATCCAACTGTTCTTTATTGCTTGGGTTTGTTCCAATTACTATTATTATTATATTTGTGTGTGTGTGTTTTTTTTTTGTAAATTAAGAAGTCTAGGCTATGCTTTTCTGTATATACAAAATCAGATACCATGTTTCAATGCATGAACTCCAAATAGTTAAAGATTTTAGTTTAATTAATTTTTTTAGTAATCTCTAAACAACAATATATGAAGGAGCTTATCTCAAAATCTATAGTTTTAATCAACTTAATTGTTCAATTGAAACTATAACGCCTTGTAAATCAGGACTATGATAAGGATGGAAGTTTATCATTGACTTGAGCCTGTCAGGCGTGAGATACATATGGACATGCACTAGCATAGTGAGGACCACTATTGGACGAATATCAGACGGTGTATCTATCGTTTTAAGCATGATTATATTTGGGAGGTTGATTAGAGAGTAAACTTTCAACTTACACAATAAGCAATTGCATGCGCCATACATAGAGGCATTTCAAATTTAGAACGATAGTTCCCTTCAACCCCGTAGTGCATGCATGTCATTCATGGGGCGGCAGATATGACAGACTTTAGTCCCCACGAGCGTTGATGTAGATTTGGAGATTGAGTTGAGGATCAAGGGACAAACTGAGGTGACCAGTCTAGAATTGAGCTTTAAGGTATTAGGTCTCTGGTGATTCGATAGATGTTAGGGATTAGGAGGTGAGCTCCATGTTTTGATGAGCTCAATGTTATTTGATACTTGCTGATATATTACATTCATTGCTTTTCGTGTTAATAGATGTGATATTGCATGTTAGCTGCCCTTTATATTTCGTTGTAATATATACATACTACTAATTTAGGAGAGTTCTTACTTAATATTTCTAACTAAAACTCACCTTATTTTCTAAGACCATGTTCAAGGTGTTGGGACGTATCGGGATGGAGGAACCAAGGAGGCTGAAGGGATACCATAAACTTGGCTCAATGTTTAAGACATTTTCATTCCGCATTTAGATTCACGCGTTTACACTATCATTTTTCTTACTTTAACGAATGTATTAAGAAGGGATCAAAAATCGATTAAATTGTTTTATCGTGTTTTCTACTTAGTTTTCATCTAAGAATATTTCTATTATTTACTAAGAGCTTTTGTAAACGAAGATGCATGATGAAGTTTTGATTTACTTTGTTGAAATTTTACTTGTGTTTCTATGGTCATGCATGAGTTATGTTTTCTATTATTTATATATATAGACTCATGTTTTAGGCTTGTTTTTTAGATGAATCCTAACACGTGCATTTATGTTTTTTCATTCACTTATGATAGATATTAATAATTATTTAACTCTAATCATTTAGTTATTAAAGAAACTCACGAAAGTAATTTATAATTTATTGTATAAAAAATTTAAATTCATAATACTTAAAATTAACTTTTAATAGCACTACAATTCATTTATTTATTTATTTCGAACTATTACCATATCATTTTCTTTCTCTATATTTCAACATGATATTGTCTAAAAACAATCACAAAACTGAATAGTAAACTTTCTACGATACATAATCATTCAACTTTTTTTATTGTTATATAACATGATATACTAATCAAGGTCTCATTAGATTAACATGTCTAATAAGTTATTAATTAAATTCTAAAATTCATTTAACTTATTATAATTTTGTTTTTATATCAAATATGACAATAATTGTTGAAAAAAAAAAACAAAACAATGTCGTATTCAACACAACAGCGACCTCGTTCCAGGAAAAAACACATCGTCGACCAATTATACTTATTAGCAACAAAATTAGCAGATTATAAATTAATTGGATATTTGTCTAAATTAAGGAAGTAAAATAAAATTATAATTAAAATATATATATATATATATATTTAAAAGAAAAATTGAAGCATGACCTAAACGTTAAATCGAATTGGACGTATAAAGTCCAGTACATGTACGAGACAGCGAGAGAAAACGTGATGAGCGAAAAAAGCCAGATTCTTTATGCACACGTGTCAGTTCATGCGAGCAATTTTCCTCTGTAGCCCTTCTTCTTCTTCTTTTTTTCGTATTTAATTTATTTGGAAGTTTATATATATATATATATATATATATATATATATATAGTAATTTTTCATTTATATATTGTTAACTTATTATTTTTCCTATCATTTTAACTTTATTATGTTCTGGTTTCATAAAATTTGAATTATCAAATTTTAATCTTGAAAGTTGGTGTTGGTTGTACTTTGAAAAGCACATAATTGGTGTTTGGTGTGTAGAATTATAATTTTTGAATTTTTTTCATCATAAAAATAAAAATTTTCATAAAATTAATTGTTCATTATTTTTTTATTGTACACTCGAAAATAATAAATGATAAATTTATTTTATTTTTTTAAATAAAATTGTTCATTATTCGAGTATTATATAATAAACATTTTTATACAAAAAAAAAAAAAAAAACTTCTATGGTTGAGTCGGGCAATGAAGATGTATTTGAATTTAATTTACAAACAACAAAATTCAACTACAAATAAAAAATTCAAATAATTGCTAATATATATTTGTATATAACATATTCAGAATGTGTACATTGTAAAAAAAAGTTAAAAAAAAAAATTTTTTGCATGAAATTACAATATATTTTTTTAATTTCATGATATATTTAAAAGAAACAAAACTATGATCAAAATGGTACTTTCAATGAAATATATATTAATGATACATATATCATAAATGAGTGTATTTAAAAAAGTTTAGATGATAGAGTAATGAACAATTTTAGGATATCAATTTAGATAGAGTAATATTTTATTTTTATTTTTTTTTACCAACTTTGTAGTTTTATTAACAAAAAAAGTAAAAATATATTAAATATAATGAAAACCAATATCGACCAAATTTAAATGAAGGATATAAAAATGAAAATATATTGGATTAAATATAATAAAAACCAAACTTGAATTAAATATATAAACAATGAAAATATTTTTTAATTGAATATAACTATATAAAAAAACAATTAAATCAAAGTAGAAAAATAAACATAACAAAAAAGAATGAAATTAAAAAAAGAGAAAGACAGTATAAAAGGAAGAAGAAAAAGAGAGAGAAACTAAAAAACAAATTGGACAAAGCATTTTATTAAAAAATAATAATAAATAAAAAGTTGCAAGATGCAAAAAAAAAAAAATAATAAATAAATAAATAGTCCATTAATTTTATTGTTCGATAATAATTAATTTAAAATATTTAACCCTCGTTTATTTAACTTCGTTAAAACAGTAACTATATGCTTCAATTAAAAAATGTTTTTAAATTTATTATGAAAGGAAACTAATTTCCTAAAATTATGCATTATGTTAGCCTATTGTGTATACCTTTAAAAGATGACTCTAAATCTTAATTATACTCTAACAACAACAATAATATAGCTTTATTTAATTCATCTCTTTTAGTAGTTAATAAGGAAACAAAATCCAACACATAATCTCTTTATTATTTCTAAAACAATTGTGATATTGTTTTATTGGTCTAATTAATATATATATATATATATATATATATATATATATAAATTCTACCTATTTGTCTACTGCTTTTAAATATATCAATAAAATGTAAACTTAATTATTTTCCTATTGTAATTCAACCAAAAGTGTTGGATCAAATTGAAGTTCTCACTATAAATGGTGTTGAATTAAGAAAAAAAAATGTAGTCAATCCATGGTCATTTACTTTCTTAATAATACTAATATTAATAAATTTTATGATAAATCGTTAATTTGGCTCATAAAATTAAAAAAAATGGTTAGAGTTTAATTTTTATTGTTTAAAAATTTAGATTCTAATCGCTATGATTTAAACAAGTTATAGAATTTAGTTCTTATTAGTTGGAGATATATAACCTAGTTATTGTGATGAAAAAGAAAAAAATATTAGTCCATAATATTTGATAAAATTTAAAAAATAGTCTTAAATCGTAGGCGAATCAAGTTGTTAGATGTAATTTCTGATGTATGCTGTTTTTTTTTTGTTCAATCAATTATTTATATCACACCATCATGATTAATCACAAAAATAACTAACTTATATGTATTTTATTAAACGAATTACAAATCACAAAGACTATTTTTTAGATTAAGTAAATTTTCAAATCATAAGAATTAAAATGTAAATTTCTATAAACTATATAACCAAAGTGTAGATTTTTAAATCATATAATTTTTTTCAAATTATATGAATTAAATTTATAATCTAATATAAATTTTATAATACAATAAATCGTTAATAATGAATATTTATCCTACGATATTAAAATATTAATCAATACAAAAAAAGAAGCATAATTTTCTTAAAAAATGTTATTAATTTTAATCATAAAGCCCAATAACTCTATCTGAAAAGATAATATAGGAAGAAGGGAAAGTTTAGGAGTGAAAAAAAAGTTGATCTAAAAAGACGGTTCATATCCTTGAGTTATCCGAACTATATCCGACAAAGCATTTGAAATGACAAATATACCCTTCAATGTCCCATATTTTTCAATTATCAGATACCCCTCGGGGGAAAAACAAAATTCCACACGTAAGAACTATAAAGGCACCTGAAATGTCTTAGTTTCCTTTTTCCACTTGACAAGTAATTACCCTAAAATAACAAAAGAAGGTCATTTATGTCATTTTGTTGCTATTACCAAACAATGGGTATATGCGATAAATGGTAATTTGAGTAGAGGAGAGGAGAGGAGAGGAGATGAGAGGAGAGGAGAGGAAGTGGAGGAATAAAATAAAATAAAACGATTTATGTATACGAAGTATTTGTTTGAAATTGGTATTTAGAGATGAGATGTTGGAATTTTTATTTTTTTAAGATTTGTATTTAGGAAAGAATATGATTATTTTAGATGAATTTTGAAATAATGTTTGATTTGAGGTTTGTAAAAAAGTCGAGGAGAGATTGAATATGAGTTTGAGAGAGATGGCGATCTACTAAAAATAAATAAAGAATTTAGCTCCGTTTGTTCTTACTCTCATACTAATCCAAAAGCCCTATTTTTTTTTTCTTTTTTACTTCAGTGATTTTGGTTTAGTTGTATGTCAAATCCAAAACTAAACTAATATTTTCAATTTTGCATATTGAAATTGATATTCATTAAATGTTAACTTTTTTTTTGTTTTTATTTCCATTATAATTTGTTTTTATTTTTTCAAATTTGGTGTGATTTTAATGGTTTTACTTTATAATCCCATCCAAATTTGTTTTTTCATCCTATCCCGATATCGATTTTTTTTAGTATTTATATATTTGATTTGATTTATATTGATCCTCGTATTTGAGTCTATTGGACTCTATGTTCAAATAGTGACATATATAGAATGATATTATTGGTTGTAATAGGTGTGGCACCGGCACACTCTGCCTCCCCCACCAATTTCATTATCTCAATATCTAATCAGTTCTATAACGATTCTCTTCACCATCCTTCTTCAACCATTAATCTCTCAATAGTCTATACGAAGAATCGAATCGGTCCAATATATTTTGATCTTCCAAAATAACAAAATGAACAATATAATATTGTTCTAAAATAAAATTGATTTATTGAATCAATTTGATTTTGATTTTGTCGATTTTTTTCTTCTGCGCTTATTTTGTATGGATTTACCCACTTAATTATACTTGAATTGATGTGACATTTTTTTAAAGGAATATGGTTGATTAACATGAAAACTAGTTTCAATGTTGAATAATTTCATGATTAATTATTAATATAAAATCCATCAATTGGTAAACCCATTGTAACTTTGACAAAAATGTCAAAGAATTTGTATTGAATGTGTGGTGAGTATTAAATAGCATTTAGAAATTTAAATCTCTAACCAATTGCTAATAAAAGGATTAATTCATCAATATCAAGAGCTATCTTCTCATTTCCAATGTTATAATTTCAACCAAAATTTTCATTTATCTTTTACAATAAATGGATAAATTAATATTCATTCAAGTTTTCTTTTCACTCGAAACAAGAAGAAGAAGGAAAAAAAAATTACGGTCGAAGTTTGAGGAAACGTTTCTACAACTAATCATATCAACAATATCACGAGTTCCTCACAACATAGTAAGTTTCACGCGTTGGAGTGAGAATATTACATTATGATTTCACGTGATGCTTGCTAATTCAGTTAAAGATATTTTACTATAAAAGTGTTAAGAAAATTAAAACATGCAGTCGAAGTGACACATAATTTACACTTTTATTATTTCTTATCCGATAAATGAATAGAAAATTGATTAATGATTAAATAAGTCAATCAAAGTATGAAAGAAACCAGCTAATTTTGATGATTAAAATTGTAGAGATGTATTTTTTGTTCTAAAAAAAAAGAAATAAATAAAAATTAAAACTAGACCACATGCATGAAAATTGAAAGATAATACTATTTAATGAAGAGAAAGGGAAAGGAAAACATGCAATGTAATTGCAACTTCCAATTGTTTATAAAGAATTTGCTTAAAAATGAAAGATAAATTATTTATTTAATTATCATTAAAAAACCAGTTGTATTCTTTTTTTTTTCTTTTTTTTTTTAAATGTTTAATTAAATTGATGGCGATGGATCAATCGTTGATTACACGTATGTAAACATAAAGCTAGAGAGACAAACTCATTATTTTAGAGAGAGAAATAAACAAGCTCAACAATTATTATTATTTTAAACTATATTAATTAAAAAATTAACATTAATTTAATTTTAATTGATACTTTACCAGATATCACGTATTCATTTCCCTCCTAGAGAGACAAAGAACCTATCTTGGAGGCATAAATTTAGTACACATAACTCTTTTTTTTTTTCTTTTTTCTTTTTTTTTTTTTTAGTTCTAAACTTTGAAACTTAATTTAATGCATTCTTAATCTAATTAGATAAGCGACTAATTCAAGCTTTTTAATGAAGGAAGTAACTAAAAAATATATACAATTTAAGATTTTTTTGGTTAAATTATAAATTTAATTTCTTGTATTTTTTTTTAATGGAATTCAATTTTACAATATTATCGAACTTAAAAAGTTGTTATTTTTGTACGAGGAAACAAAATAAATATGTAACTCAATTTTTATTCATTCAACTATTTAATCAATGGTATCAATATAATTTATAAATGATCGTTATAATTATACATTAACTGTTAACCTGTACATATGTATTTGTCGTAATTATTAATAACATAAAGTATTTTTTTATATTATATCTAATTGTATGGAGTAAATTTACGATTAAACTATTTACATATATAGTGATTTCAAATTTGTTGAAGATAGTGTTTACTTATTAAGGAGCATCGAACTGAAGTATAATTGGAACAAAGTTTAATGTATCTTTGCTCCAACTTGCACAAGAGGTGCCTAGTTGTGTTGTCCAAGAGTAATGGTAATGTCCGAGTTCAGTTGCAAGAGTTTTATGATAAAAAAACTAGTAGAAGTTTTAGTAGAGACACGAAAGTGTAGTTATCGCCCTCAAAAACTTATAAGATGTGAAGTAACAGGGCACGCTTCTAAAGTGGTATAGGGAGCGATGAAGCTTGGTGTTTGGTGCCCTTAGCAAATAGACTTGATGTTTTATGACGGGTAAGACTTTCCTCCAACATTCTTGTTCATGACCGAAATGATTAGTAACATGTTGGTTTCATTGTTTTGTGGTAATTCAGTTCAACCCCACGTCACGGATTCGATCATGAAAATCGATATTTGACTCTCATTTATTCTTAGAGCAATTGTGCCCTCTATGCAGGATTAGTCACTCGTAGGCTTCAATAGTCGACTTCATCCAACTCGACATTAGCACATAAATGCCTATCGTTTTAATACTCAAAACACAAATGTAATGTCTTCAAACAGCCCTTAGCGATGTGTTTGTTTTGTCATAAAGGAGTAGAGTAAAATGGATTAATTAATAGTGGTATTGTTTATAAATTAGTGTTAATAATGGTTAGAGTAATCAAA
>JBBMEG010000024.1:2801771-2813356 GCA_037832605.1 Cyclanthera cordifolia
AAGGAGTAGAGTAAAATGGATTAATTAATAGTGGTATTGTTTATAAATTAGTGTTAATAATGGTTAGAGTAATCAAAATACTCGTTTGAAAATTGATATCAATAATGAATGGATAATTAATTATTTATTTGTAAATGAATGTTAATAATAGTTGAATAATAAGTTTGATCGTGATTTAATGCGAAGTTTTATGAATAATTATTTACAAAAATAAATGTAGGTTAAGTTTGTTTGTAGACCAATTGCATAAAGATTGGCTCATACACCAAATTGTATTATAAACACATTGCATGTGAACAATAGTTGTGTCCTATCTCTCCACTTGATAAATACCCTTCTTACCTTCCTTAATCACATTTTGACCCTTCTCTTTGATTCATCTCTCTCTCTCTCTCTCTCTCTCTCTCACTAAAACCTACTTTCTTTCTCTGTGAAAAACCAGAGCTACTGAGCTCTTCATCTCTCTCTCTAATGGCGGACTTCAAACCCTAAGCCCCTTTATCTTCTTCCTTTCTGCTTATTAGCCCGTAACAATGATGCCCTGTTTCCCACCTTCATCGAAATCCCTTCTATGCTTCCTTTTATCCTTTGTCTCTTCCACTCTTATCTTCCTCTCTGCTTCCTCTGCAGCTCCTTCTTCTTCTCACAGAGACTCTCAGCAACTGATTTCCTTCAAATCTTCTCTTCCCAATCCGACCCTCCTTCAAAACTGGCTCCCCAATGGCGACCCATGTTCATTTTCCGGCATTACTTGCAAGCAAACCAGAGTTTCCACCATAGATTTGAGCTCTGTGTCTTTGAGCTCCAATTTCAGCCATGTCTTTCCTTTGCTTGCGAGTCTAGACCATTTGGAATCGCTTTCTCTGAAATCCACTAACCTAATTGGCTCCATTTCTCTGCCTGTTGGATTCAAGTGTAGCCCTCTGCTTTCTTCTCTAGATCTGTCTCTTAATGGCTTGTTTGGCTCTGTTTCTGATGTCTCTAATTTAGGGTTTTGCTCCAATCTCAAATCGCTTAACCTTTCCTCTAACTCTTTTGATTTTCCCCCAAAAGATTCCGCCTCTGGATTGAAGCTCGATTTGCAGATACTCGATCTTTCCTCCAATCGGATTGTTGGGTCGAAATTGATTCCGTGGATTTTTTCTTCTGGGTGTGGTGATTTGCAGTTCTTGGCATTGAAGGGCAACAAAATCAACGGCGAGATTAATCTCTCGGCCTGTACTAAACTCGAGCATTTGGATATTTCCGGCAACAATTTCTCTGTGGGTATTCCGTCGTTTGGCGATTGCTCTGTTTTGCAACATCTAGACATCTCCGGTAACAAGTTCACCGGCGACGTTGAACATGCTCTGTCGTCTTGTCGGCAACTCAGCTTTCTGAATCTCTCGAGCAACCATTTTCAAGGACCAATACCTTCGTTCACATCGTCTAATTTGTGGTTTCTTTCGGTTGCTAACAACGATTTTCAAGGGGAGATTCCTGTAAGTGTTGCAGATTTGTGCTCTGTTCTTGTTGAACTTGATTTTTCTTCTAATAGTTTGATTGGGGCTGTGCCTTCTGCGTTGGGGTCTTGTTCTTTGTTGGAATCTTTCGACATTTCGAATAATAACCTCTCTGGTGAGCTTCCCATTTCTGTTTTTGCCAAAATGAGTAGTCTCAAGAGACTCTCTGTTTCGAATAATCTGTTTTTTGGGGCTTTGTCGGAATCTCTGTCTCAACTTACCACTTTGAACACTTTGGATCTGAGTTCTAATAACTTTTCGGGGTCGATTCCGGCCGGGATATGTGAAGATCCTAATAACAGTTTGAAAGAATTGTTTCTTCAGAACAATTGGTTGACAGGACGAATCCCAGCTACAATTAGTAACTGTTCTCAACTGGTATCTCTTGATTTGAGTTTTAACTTTCTGAGTGGAACGATTCCATCCAGTTTAGGATCGCTTTCTAAGCTTAAGAATTTGATTATGTGGTTGAATCAGTTGGAGGGTGAGATTCCATCTGATTTCAAGAACATTCAAGGGCTTGAGAATCTGATACTGGATTTCAATGAGCTCACCGGGTCGATCCCTTCCGGGTTAAGCAATTGCACCAACTTGAACTGGATTTCGTTGTCGAACAACCGGTTGAGCGGGGAGATTCCAGCGTGGATTGGTCGTCTGCCGAGCCTTGCGATCCTTAAGCTCAGCAACAACTCGTTCTATGGTCAGATTCCCCTTGAGTTAGGCGATTGTCGAAGCTTGATCTGGCTTGACCTCAATACCAATCTGTTGAATGGAACAATCCCTTCGAAGCTGTTTCGACAATCGGGTAATATCGCGGTTAATTTCATTACCGGGAAGTCGTATGCTTACATTAAGAATGATGGTAGCAAGCAATGCCATGGAGCTGGTAATTTGCTTGAGTTTGCTGGGATAAGGCAGGAACAAGTTAACAGGATTTCAAGCAAGAGTCCCTGCAATTTCACTAGGGTGTATAAAGGAATGACTCAGCCGACGTTTAACCACAACGGCTCGATGATCTTTCTCGATCTGTCGCATAATATGTTGTCTGGTAGTATTCCCAAGGAAATTGGTTCTGCAAATTATCTCTACATATTAGATTTGGGACATAACAGACTCTCGGGAGTGATTCCGCAGGAGCTCGGTGACTTGACGAAACTGAACATTCTTGTACTCTCGAGCAATGAGCTTGAAGGATCAATTCCGTTGTCTTTGACTGGGCTTTCCTCCCTCATGGAGATTGATCTCTCTAGCAATCATCTCAACGGTTCAATACCCGAATCAGCTCAGTTCGAAACGTTCCCGGCATCTGGTTTCGCTAATAACTCCGGTCTCTGTGGGTATCCTCTCCCTCAATGTGTGGATGATTCAGCAGTTAATGCTAATGCTCAGCATCAAAAATCTCACAGGAAATCGGCATCGGTTGCAGGGAGCGTCGCAATGGGGCTACTCTTCTCCCTGTTCTGTATATTTGGTCTCATCATTGTTGTTATTGAGATGAGAAAGAGAAGGAAAAAGAAAGATTCTGCTCTTGATTCATATATTGAGAGTCATTCCCAATCAGGCATGTCTACCACTGTAAACTGGAAGAAAACATGTACCCGAGAAGCATTGAGCATCAATCTCGCAACATTCGAGAAGCCACTTCGGAAGCTTACATTCGCAGATCTTCTCGAGGCGACGAATGGCTTCCACAACGACAGCATGATTGGTTCGGGGGGTTTCGGCGACGTATACAAGGCTCAATTGAAGGATGGAAGCATTGTAGCCATCAAGAAGCTGATTCATGTGAGTGGACAGGGTGACAGGGAGTTCACCGCAGAAATGGAAACCATTGGCAAAATCAAACACAGGAACCTCGTACCTCTTCTTGGTTACTGCAAAGTCGGAGAAGAACGGCTTCTCGTGTACCAGTACATGAAATACGGTAGCTTGGAAGACGTTTTACACGACCAGAAGAAAGGTGCCATCAAACTTAATTGGGCGGCGAGAAGGAAAATCGCCATTGGAGCCGCACGGGGACTGGCTTTCCTTCACCACAATTGCATCCCTCACATCATTCACAGGGACATGAAATCAAGCAATGTTTTATTGGATGAGAATTTGGAAGCAAGAGTCTCGGATTTCGGAATGGCAAGGCTGATGAGTGCCATGGACACCCATTTGAGTGTCAGTACATTAGCCGGAACGCCCGGTTACGTCCCGCCCGAATACTACCAAAGCTTTCGGTGTTCAACAAAAGGCGACGTTTACAGTTACGGCGTCGTAATGCTCGAGCTCTTAACAGGGAAGCGACCCACAGACTCTGTTGATTTTGGGGATAACAATCTCGTCGGATGGGTTAAGCAACATGCGAAGTTGGACATAACCGACGTCTTCGATCCCGAGCTCTTGAAGGAGGATCCAAATCTTAAGATAGAGCTTTTAGAGCACTTAAAGGTAGCTGTTGCTTGCTTAGACGATAGGACATGGCGACGGCCAACAATGATCCAAGTGTTGGCGATGTTCAAGGAAATCCAAGCTGGGTCGGGGATGGATTCAGTATCTTCAATCGGTGCCGACAGCGAAGTATTCAGCATCGACATGGTAGACATGAGCTTAAAGGAAGTACCAGAAGGCAAGTAACAGAGAATGGAAGAACTCAAGATAATTCATTTTTGGGGAAGATGATGAAGGAATTTGCAGCTCCAGGTTTTTAAAAATTTTATTGTTTTCCACATTAAGATAGAATGCAGCTGCTGCCTCTCTACCAATTGAATGTATGTAATCTTTGTTTCTGTACACATAAAAAAGTTTTTAAAAACATTTTCATAAAAATGTGCATATTAAACAGTTTCTTTCAGTTATGTTTTCTTTTTGGTTGTTTATATATGATGAGAGACCAATGGAATCATGTTCTATGTGAAAAAGGGTTACTCCATTTTTGTGACCTCACTTAGATGAGGATTAAGTAGAGGTTTCTTTTCGCCTTCCTAGTTTCGGTATCAATTACGCCCCTAAATTTATCGAATATTCTTTTGTTTTCGCTTCCGTTTACACTTTCGTAGTTATTGTTTCTGATGAATCTGTTCATGAGGATTACTTCTATTGATGTACGTTTGAACTGTCGATAATTATTTTTCTCGTAATCATTATTTATACTCTCTTGCATTTTAAACAGGGGTAAGTTATTCTTCTTATAATCATTTCCTTCATTCTAAATACATATAACCGCTCATTCCATAATCATTTCTTCGTTCGAAACATGATTAATATAACTCTTAACATTTGATTAGGGTTTAGTTTAGACAATTGTTTAAAGGTTAGCTTTAGTGGCTCAATTGAAGTTTTTTTTTTTTTTTTTTTTTTTTTATGGGCAATTAAATTATTTAATAATATGATTTATATTAGATTTTCTACTTTTTACAATTCTATGATCTACACTAGATTCTTAACTTTTAAGAGTCATTCATTTGCAATTCAATAAATCATTAATTTGGTGTATGTGAGTTTTAGCATTTGAACGCTACTACTTAACATACTTTTTTGGACCACTCTGAAATGGATAAAATTGTCATAATTGCAAATTCCTACCCCTCAACTATTACTCTATTACCATATACTCTCAAATTTCTCTCTCTCTCTCTCTCTCTCTCATTATTTATTTATTTATTTTATTTTTTAATATGATGATGATAATATTAATAATAATGTAAATAAACTATTTAGTTTTGTCTCTTTTTCCATGGACAGTGTGCATCACACATGCTCGTGACCCAGAAATCAGAATATTATATTATCCATCCTTTCTATCTTGGAAAATGTGTCCCCTCATTTTATTATTCAGTATTTTCTTTAAACATATTTATTTTATTTTAAAAAATAATTATAACCATTGATTTTATGGTTTTCCCAACTTAAACTTTTTGTTTTGCTTTTTTAAGAATTGAAAATTAATGATAATAACATAAAGTTTGAAAATATAATAGAAAAGTAAATAAGAAAGTTTTAATAAAGAAATAAGATGTAAATAATAATAATAATAATAATAATAATAAAACATGTTTAGCTGAAAGGAGGACAGGAAGGAAAAATGAAGGAAAGAAAAGTTTGGCTATGAAAGGAAGTAGGGTTACATGGTCCGGGTTGCCTTGGGTTAGGGAGTTTTTTAGGACCAACCCATTGTTTCAGATTGCTCAGTTCTTCAACCTGTCCAACCTTATGCATTAGAACAATCTAATCCAACCCTATATTTTCGAGTTGGGTTGGATTGTGTTCTCGAGTTATATTATTCTCTTTTCTTATATAAAACAAATCTATAAAATATGTACACAAATGGATAAATTGAATGATACTCTACTTGAACATATTACCTATTGTATTAGTGCATGTAATTTATCAATATGCTAAAAACCTATCTTATTAATTAATTTTTATTTTCACATAAACACATACTTGTACATGTATATATTATTCCATAGTTGAAGTTGGGTTGAACGAGCCAAAAATTCATCCCCTAGAACCAATCATCACAGACAAAATTAGAAAATCATAACCAACCCAACCTAAATAAAAATATAACACAACATAACCCTTGTGGTTTGGGTTGTAGTCCGGGTTGCTGGTTTGTTTTGTACGCCTCTAACAAGAAGAGAAGAGAAAGAAATGGAAGGAAAGGAAGTGAGTATAAATTATAATTTGATGGATTAGCAATCATGTGGGACGAAGTGCGAGGAGTCTTTTTCATTATCATCTCTTCCACCAAACCAAACACGCATAAGAGTAAATTAGTATTTGATGAAATGATCAACTACCAGCCAAACAGTGAGAATAGATTCATTATCCTTTTTCTTCTCATATTTTCTTATCATCCAAACATGCTCAGTTTTATAATTGAATGATATTTGAAAGAGAAGCTTATAACATATATTCTTGGTTATCAAACCATGTCTTATTAGTTCAACCCAATGTCAAATTATTCTTTTTTATAACTAAAATTGTAATGTTTACAGTGTGTTTTAAATAATTATGATATCTCTCACTTTTGTGTGTGTGTATATATATATATATATATTTATTTATTTATATTTATTAGTACAAACCATTATCAATTTTCTAAATGCTAAAAATGTATGTTAAGTATTTAAGAGACATTGTCAAATTATTCTTTTTGTTACTAAAAATGTATGGTGTTTGTTACTAGATTTTAAAAGAGTATTTAGAATTAGTATATATAAAACACTTTTAAAAAATTACATTCAAATAAGCTTTTGACTATCATCATTATTAATCGTTATTTCTAAATACTCAGAATAAAATTTTATTCTAAATAATAATTTTAAAATATTCTAACAAATTTCATTCAAATTGATTGCAATCATTACTCATTATTTCTAAATAGCAAAAATAAATCTTCACTCTAAATACTAATTCTAAATCTCTTAAAAACGTCATACAAATAATTTTTTGTCTGTGATCATTATTTTTAAAATACTCAAAATAAATAATCATTCTAAATACTCTTAAAATCTCAATCCAAATATTTGAATTGTTTAAAATAATTAAAAAAAAAAAAAAAAAATCTTCTAGATATCAATATCATTAATTTTTTTGGGGAAATTGAGGTACACTAAACACTGGAATGTTTAAAATAATTACTCCAATAAGCTTATTCGAACATATTTCAATGGATAATTTAAAAATGATCGTGTTATAATTAATTTGATATTATTTTTTTTGTTTGACTAACGAAAAAAATTAATTAATTAAATAAATAAACCAGTTCGTTGGAATATATTTTAAAAAGATAATGTCATTTCGTTTTCCAATTGGATTAGATCCAAATGAAGAACCAGCTGGGTGACATTTTTGACTTTTTTGAATTTTAAAGGAAGTAATTAATTGGGCATTTAAATGATTTTTAAAAACTATTTTAGTTTATGGGACCTTTTTTTTTAATCCTCTTTTTAATTTGTTAATGTAGAATTATTTTTCAAATTTGTTGTCAAAATATATTATTTAAAAAAAATAAAACTTCAATCCATGCAAATAAAAAAGGCTGATTTATTTGCATGTCATATATTATTTTTTCTCTCCTTATTTTAATGTTTCTTTTAATTATTGCTTCAAAAAGAAAAGCTCATTTCCTTGTAATATTATGGCCTACTTTAGAGTGGGGCACAATATTATCCAAAAGTTTTTTTCATTTTTCAATGATTTAAAAAAATATATATATAATTTATACAAAAACAAAAACTTTATGTAGGGTTACTAATTATTTGCCTTCACCTTTTCATGAGTTTATTAAAAAAATTATCCTTTCGTCACTTATAGTAGAAAAATAATCAAAAGAAAAAGAAAAAAAAAAAAGAAAAAAAGATAACAAAGTCTTAATTTTTTATTTTTGAGAAATAATTACATTTCTAAGAAAAAACTAATTGGCTGATTTATTATATATATATATATATATTAGTACAAATTGGATGCACATACTTATTCTTGATAATTGTATTAATAATCTTATAAAAATAAATAATATTAACTTAAATACGGTATATTAATACAATATATATTGTATTGTCTATATTTATACAATATTCAATATGAATCTATTTGATTATAGATAATAAGCCACTTTTTTATAATTAGTATCACTAGTGTCAGCTGAGCTATGCTCGTTTAAGTACGGTCTGAAGAAGATTAATTGAACCACAGTAACAAAATACAATTTTAGAGAAAGAAATTAGAAATTTTTTATAATTAATTTTCTTATTTTTATTAATAATAGATACTGAATTGTCATAAATATCATTTAATTGTGAGGATATGGATGGAATTATCTAATAATTTGCTTCTTTTTTTTCTTCATTTGGAGCTTAGATTTGTAATACTTGAAGAACAATATTTACCATATTTTTTTAATCTATTTTTTTATTTCAAAAATAAAATAGATTGTGCCCATATTAATGGTGGACATCTCAAATATATATATATATATATATATATATATAACTATGTATGTATGTATATTTTTTTTTCTTTTCTTTTTTTTTTTTTATGAAAAGAGTGCGGTCGGAAGAGGAATAATTAATAATTGTTTGATACTAACTAATAATTGACTGATATGTTGGATGTAAAATTTAATAAAGTAGTTTAATAAAGAATTTGACGAATAATTGTTTACTTTAAAATTCGAATAATTTTAGAAGAGTAGTGATTTACCATTCATTTTTTATAAAAAAAAAAATATATAATAAACATGCCATAAAGTTGGGGGAGGGAATTGATTAAATTAATTAAAGTTTGCTGGGGTGCTAGGGTTACAACATATCGTACAGATTCGGATTTTAATACCACCTATTCTTTTGAATTTAATATCCCAACTGCCAATTACATTATTTATTTATGCACCTCATTTGATATTCTAAGTAAAACAGTTTTTTAGTAATTAATTTAAAATATAATGAAAAATGTAAAAATTATTATTAGTGTATATTCAGTTGGCATAATAAAATTGAGGAACTCAAATCATTTATAAATTATTTTGAATTTTTTGAAAATACTGAATGTAAATCTATTATGTATAAATTATTTTAAAACAAATTGGACATTTCTTTTTTGGTACATAACAAAATTCAACATTAAAATATTGGAATATGTTATCTTTTTACTTTTATTTTCCAAACATAAGTCGAAAAATTCAAACTACAAATTACATTTAGATATTTGATCTTTTAATTGACAACACATGTCAGTTTTATTAGATATGTATATAAATTTACTTTTTATATAATCTAAATTTTTTAGATTTAATTATAATAATCTTTAGATTTAATTAAGTTTTTAGGTAGAGTTTTCTGCATATATATTTAATTTATTGAGATTTTACTTCCTCAAATAACAATTTTTTTAAGGGCTTAGAATGGGAATGTAATGAAAAGAAAGAAATATAACATAAAAAAGTTAATAATTGATAAGATTAAAATTTTGCAATCGAAAGTGATCTACCTAGGAATTAATTTTTCTAAAAGATTTCTTGACATTCAAATGTTGCATGATCAAGTTGTATGTCGAATAACATTAGTCGAGATACACATAAATTGATTCGGACAGACACGAATATCAAATGAAAATAAAATGTACCTATTTATGTTTGTATTGTTTTTCAACACTCTAAATTATAAAGATACTCTTGTTGTTGATAAGATATAATAAACATTAAAAAGAAGAAAGAGTTCATCACGTGTGATGAGAATAGAAAAATAAATAATAATAAATGTGAGAGGGAAAAAAAATAATATGTGGGACAGATGGAAGAGAAGAATCATGTGGTGGAGAGAGGGGGAAGCGAAGCATCAGAAACTAACAGGCGTTGGGTGGACGACACGTGGGCCAATGCCCCAGTTCGACATGTCGGACATCTTACCCTACACTACGACGTCGTCTTTCTAAGGCGGTGAATAATCTACCATCTACAAAACAATTTTTAGATAAATTATAAAATTTGATTTTTCATAATTTACAAAATAAAATAATTAGCTCTATAGTTTAAAATGTTAAAGTTTGGTCCAAAAATTTTAGAGAAGAAACATAAATTTTAATTCATATAATTTGTTAAAATCTAAAAAATAGTTAATGTTATTCGTATAGTAAATTTTGATGTATAAAATGATGAGTTTTTTTTTTTTCCCAATTGATTACCCACGCACAATTTCATCGTTAAATATCTAAATAACTATCTTTTACGCATTTTATTTATCGACAATTATGAACGTCATTGACTATTTTTTAGATTTTATCAAACTTTAAAAACTAAATTCTAAATTTAACCGTACTTTTACGATAGGTCAATATGTTCATTCGAAAATATAATAATAATAAAAATAAATAGTTGAATATGTTAAAAAATATATATTTTTAAATTTATTACATTTGATTCTCTAAAATTTAAAATGTTTCATTTTAATTTATATATTAAGAAATTAAAATTAATTCGTATGAAAAATTATATTAACAAACATTAGTTCAATAGTGTTTATATTTAAGAATAAAATGAAAATATATTTATAAATTTATAAATAATAATTTTTTTTTTTTGTTTAAATTTTGAGACGCTGCTTATTTGACTAAATACTTGATAAGATTAGGATTAAAAAAAATCCAATAACTTATTTAACCTCTTTAAAATTTTGCAATCTACGTTAGAATGTTCAATTGAGATTGATTACATTTTTTAAGTTCATAAAATTATTGGTCATATTTCTACAAATTTAAGAATTAAACTTGTAAATAAATTACATGAAAAAGAATTTGTTATGTGTACATAAAACTTTCTATTTATTGATTTAAAAAAAAAAACTTTCTATTTATTAATATTTATTTAAGTGTTATTAGGAAAAAATATATACTCGGTACTATTATGTAGGATTGAACATTATTTAGATAGACAGTGTTCGTGGACAAAGAGGCTAAGAACTATTTAACTACTCTTTTAATCGATACCTTGTAATAAAATAAATATTGAATTATTAACCCTCTGGACTTTTATTTGGTTGTATTTTAGTTTCTAAATTTTTAATTTTGAATTTTTAATCTATAAATTGTTTAATGGAATTTTTCATTACAATTTATTTTTGTTATCTATTTTAGTCATAACATTTTTTTGTATAAATTAATAGTTCACGATAAATTGTGGGTTCTTTTTATTTTATTTTATCGTTATCTTTGACGTCTCTTGAAATGAAAATTAATTATATTGAAAAATATGTGTGTAATCAATCAATTAATATTTGTGATACTGATGAACAACTATATATGCATTCCCTTATAGTTGAAAGCATGAAATGTACGATATTTTGCATTTTAAATTTTAATAACACAAAACAAACAGTTAAAAATAAAATAAATTTAAAAAGTAAGAAAAGAAAAACTGAACCGGTGTACTGACCATTCCGTTGTCTAGGAATTTCATTCAAAAAATGTATGAAGATTCTAACGGTAAACGGAACGGACTCCACCACCGCCTCTCTAAAAATTTAATTTTTCATTTCTAGTGGAATTGAAATGCTATTCTCTCTCTCTCTCTCTCGCTCTCTCTCTCTCTCTTTC
>JBBMEG010000024.1:2815902-2830765 GCA_037832605.1 Cyclanthera cordifolia
TTTTTTTTTTGTAAATAATAATAATAAGAAATAAAAATGAATAACTACTACTTTTGCAAGGAAAAAAAGAAATTGAAGTTAGTAAAAATATACTTGAAATTAGGGCTTTGAACGTCCCGGTCACGAGGTAGCACGTGGTAGTCCCCAAAGTGCCGGTGGGCCCCACGACGGCTTTTAATATTATTATTTATTTTGGCTTTTTTTTTTTTTTTTTTTTTGAAATTATTATTATTATTATTTTAATTTTAATTTGGTTGGTTTACGAGGCAGACCCGACTTTTTACGTGCATTAAACTAATGAATATTATTTACATATTACTAAAAATAAAAGAATAGTAACATGCTCGGTTATTTTATTTATTTTTTGGAATTATGTGACGAAAAATGCTTAAATAATTCCACAGGTTTAGCTTCATTGACTTGAAATTAGTAGACGCTCACGTGCATTAACGTGTTCTTTTCTTTTTCGTGGGAATTTTTCTTTGCTTTTAATGTTTTTTTTGTCCTATTTTAATTTTTGAAAAAAATAAAGAATTATTATTATAGTTTATTATTTTAATATCTTTATGCGTAACTTATTTATTTTAAGCGTGCTAAAGCGTCTTTGGTGAACATATAGTTGAACTATTGTTTTTGATAACTAAATAAACAATAAAAAGTGTTTTTTAACTGGATGTTACGTGTCCGAGTTTTCTATTCAAAATTTGTAGAACTCAATTTAAAAAATATATTTTAATTTTAGTTAATAAATTATTTTGTATTACATAATTACATTTTTTTTTAAATAGTTTAATTTAAACAATGGTGAGACTGAATAAATTAATATTACCGAAGGTAATTATTATTATTTAAGGAAGAAGAAAATACTTTTATTAATTATACTAGAATTGACGTCCATAACTTTGTGTCATGAAAAAAAATATTGATAGGTTTAAACTACCAAATATTCATGAATAAAAAAAATAAAAAAAATAAAAACTTAACACAAAAATCAAAATATTTGTGTTTGTCATTTCAAATGGAAAAATTATGAAATAATTCAACAAAAAAGCCAAATGGCTGGAATAGCTCAGTTGGTTAGAGCGTGTGGCTGTTAACCACAAGGTCGGAGGTTCAAGCCCTCCTTCTAGCGAGCAATTTTTTTTTTTTTTTTTTTAGCTTATAATAATAGAGGGTGGGGGTTGGAATAATCACGTGGTGATTAAGCTATACTAATACTTTGTTTATTTTTCCTTGAAACTTATTGTTGACAAACCTTCCTATGCATTTTAGGGGCATGAATTGGATTCAAATATTACCTCTAGATTTTTAGGAACAATAATATCAGGAAATTAAATAAGGCCACATTAAATAACCACGGTTGAGAAGTTGGTTATAGCTGGAATGGGCCTAATTAGATTACCTGGCCCAATATATCCATAGCCCAACCTTAGATAGTTTACTGGGCCTTTTCTAACGATAAAAAGCCTGGAATATGTGATCCAGGCCTAGTGTCGGATTGTGTTGAAAGCTGCCATACCGCTGCCACACACGCGCACATCCGAACGCACATGTACACAATATCAATTAGTTTTTAAACTATACAAATTTTATCCAAAAAATTGAATCAATGATTTTTGTAGTTCATTGGACATTGATTTTGACCAAATTAAAAAAAAAAAAAATCAAATATATTAGTTCAGTTGTCGGTTTGACATAAAACAAACATAATCGAACTGAAATTAATTATACTTTTCGCTCCTAAAACTTCACTTCAAATGCCAAAATATATGTAGCTCAACAACATTAGTGAATGTCAAAGAACCATAGAGTCACATGTTTGAATACCCCACCCTCAAATAAGTAGTATATGTTCAAAATTCGTTCGAATCTTTCCAAACTCATGCACTATTTTGCCTCCCACTCATTCTAAACATCCAATTGAAATTTGCACATTTTTGAATATGTGTAAGGTGGTGGGATGAGATTGAAAAGAAAGAGAAGTCATTACTTTTACTAGTCTGACTCTTGAACTTTCATTTCATCTATCTTTAATTTTTTATTATTATTATTTTTAATTTTTTTTTGAAATAGCCAAACATATTTTTATAACAGTTAAACAATTTTAAATATTTATAACGAAGAATTATTGATGTGATCAACCCATTTTAAACGAAATATACTCAATATAAAAGAAAATAATAATTAAAAAAAAAAAACAAAGAATAATCGAAAATAGAATTTGATCAAATTACATCGCATGAGTGTGTCTTGAAAAGAACCGAAGAAATTCCGCGTAAGAGGTTGGCGAGGCCGGACAACGACCGAAAGAATGTGAAAGTAAAATGACGAAAAAGCCCCCATCCTACTATCTGCAATTTTGGCCCTGCTGACTTCTCCGGTTCTATCGATTGCCAAATTCCGACAACCCAGCTTAGCAGATTCAGAGAGAAATATTGAGAATTACGATTACGGAAATGGCGTCCTTCGTTGAATAGGGCATCCTTTCGAGTTCCAGGTTTCTCTTCTGGACAGTTTTCGTTTGATTTTTCTTTGATCCTGATTTTTCATGTTATTGAATTACTTTTCTATTCTTGTTGGAACACGATTGTTGAGGTTGTAGTTTTAATTCATCAGCCATGTTGTTTGTGTATATTTCATTTCTTTGGTTGTGGCGTTTCCGTTTGATGGGATTAGATTGGCAGCTATTTGAAGTGGTGTGTACTGATTTTTTTTTTCTTTTTTGCTTGTTTGCTTCGGTTGCCATGTTTTTTTTTTTTTTCCAACTTCGTTATGCTAAATTTGAAGACAGGGTTTTCTTGAGCTGAAATTTGTGCTAATTGTGTTATAAAATTTGCGTATTCTTTATGGGAATTGAAGAGTTGAACTATTTGGTTTGAGCTGCTCTTCTATGTTTACGACTTAATGTTTTTGAGGTATCCTAATATCACGATGTTAATTTCTTAAGATAGTGAAAACTTAATGAAGTTGGGTGGTTTTTGAACTTTTTTTTTTTGATATCTGAGAGTGTTCGGATTAACTTGCGTGCATCTTGACTATTCACTGAGGATATGCTGCCTAACTTTACAACATTTGGATGTCAAGGAAAACTATGAGAAATTAATTTATAGGAAGGTGACCATCATGAATTGAACCCAACCTTTTGATTTCTTAATGTCCTTTTGACCAGATGGTTTAAACCAAAATTACTCTTTCAACAATGTTTGTGAGCACACTGTTATGTGAGTATTATTGTTTACCAACTGTTTGTTGAAAGGGGAGAGGTTGATTCTCATCTCTCCGTCTCACCACCATTGTACTGTTGTCCTCTTTCTATCTCTCTTTTCTCTATCTCATAGTCAGCATCCGGTTCATTATCACTTACATTTGATTATGCCCTGTTCTACACTTTGTGCAACAGGATGGACTCGGTTTCAGGTTGCGAGGGTCCTGCCATTCTGCAGCTGCAAAAGTGGAATCCTTCACAGCCTCAGCTTAACCTCTCAGAGTATCGTGAAGCTTTTCTTTCTCCAACAAGGCAAATTTTGCTGTTGCATTCATACAAACATGAAGCATTGCTTCTTCCTCTGAATACAGGCAAGTTGCCTTTGTACCTCTCCTCATATTTTCTCACTTGGCTTGATGTTTAATACATGCACAATAAAAAAGGTACAAGGACAGAATCTATGTCTTAAAAGCATTATCTAATGATTTTCTATAAACCAAATATTATGGAGTTACACAGCTATCCGATAGGATTAGGACATGCAAAATGGTCTAGATTGCCATAGGTATTTAATAAAATTTATACATTATGTCAAGACTCAAGTCCCTACAAAGATTTTCAAGGCCATTTATCCTTCAATATTATGTTCTTGAAGATGCTTCAATTTAATTCTATTGAATGGCACGAGGTTCAACACTTATTCACATAATTAGCTCCCCAACCCCCTCTTGTTGTTTTTATTATCCACAAGCTTTTAACTGTAATTTGTTATCTTTCTGTTTGGATCTGCAGGGGACATTAGATGTAGTGATGACTTCCCAAACAAGTATGATATCAACTTTAAAGATTTGGGATCCCAAGCTTTCTCAGAAGAAGAATCAACAACATCTATGCCAACAGATGCAAAAGGTGATGTACAATGCTCTAGTAGCTCAGTTGTTGATATCGATAAGGGTTTTCCTATCGGAAACAAATTTTCAAAATCTAGTTGTAACGACTTCCTTGGTGATATAAGTTCACTTGCTTGGGGGCTTTGTGGAGATACCTATACAAAGCACGAAGATTCTTCTTTTAAAGAAATTTTATTTGTGTCCGGAAATCATGGTGTCACTGCTCATGCCTTTTGCCAACCGAAGAAAATTGTTGCAGAGGATAAAAATACGACACACTATGAGTTTTGGAAAGGTAGGTGGGTGGAATGGGGACCGTATCCAACATTACCTCAGAATTTGGATGTTCAAGAACGTTCTTTCTCTTGTGAAGCCTTTGGAAATGATGATGCAATTGGAACAAATCCGAATGAAGAAACTTTACGGACTTTCTCTGAGAGTGAAAATGACACACTGTTTTCGGGAAATAGCACACCAAAGAGATATTTGCAATCATTTCTTGCTAAAGTTAAGACTATTGAATATGAAGATAACATTTGGACAATGTTTCCAGAAAGAACATCAGTTCCTTGCTCTACGAAGGTGGTTTCATTTAATATATTTAACTATAACCTGCCGCCACCTAATTTTGTTGATGATTCTTCCGCTAATGAAGAGAGTTGGAATGATATAATCCTCGGCACATCTAGTAATCTGACTCCAACTTCATCTGACTCAAATTTTCGATCGGACATTTTGTCCAATGTATTTGACATTGGCATGAATAAATCATACAAATGTTTCAGAATATTTTCTAGCAATTCTCATTTTTTAATTGGATTTGTTTTGAAGATACTGGATTCAGTATCTGCTGAAGAAGGTGCTGAAACTAAAACCAGAAATGATTCTCTAATTCTTGTTGCTAGAGTTGGCAATTTGGGAATTAAGTGGGTGTCTTCTATAAAATTTGAGAAAAGCCTACATATTTCACCGATGATGGAGTGGGCAGATTTCTGCTTTTCAAAGGATTTTATCGTTTGTTTAAGTGACTCTGGCTTTATATTTGTGCACTCTGCTTTGTCTGGAAAGCATGTTACATGTATAGATGTTTTACAGGCTTGTGGACTCAATCCTAACTACTTACACGAGAAACAAGATTTGCAAATGAAACAAGTAGATCAAGTCCAAGATGATGTATCTTATAAATGTAGTTTTTATGAAAGAAGAAAGTTTAGAAGGTTGTTATATGAATCTCATTCCTCACATTTTGCTGTGATTGATGCATTTGGTGTAATATATGTTGTTTCTGCTGTTGAACATATGTTTGAGCATTGCCATGAATATGAAAATCTGTTTTCACATTCTCACGATTGCAAACATGGAAGAGCTCCAGTTAGTTGGGAGGTTGGTGGTTTTGACATAGGCTGCCAGAGAAACTATTCAGAGTCATTGGGGTCTCATTCATGTAGGAATTTTTCCAAGCAAAATGAAGGTGCTTCACAATGGGGTGATACCAAATCTAACTTGCTTCAAAATGTTCAGGGCCCAAACGTTTATAGGGAGAGAAGATATAAGTGCTCTTGTTTAACTGCTTCTGCTTCTCTTTTAGTAGATCAAAAGTCCCATGGTGGCGAATTACAGTCTTGCACTATGCGAAAAATGTTTATTTCCACTTGGAAGACTAATGAAGATGATTTCTTTTGTTTTTCACCTATGGGACTTACTCAATACGTTAAAAGGTGTAATGCGAGTGGCCAGAATTTCTCTCAAGTTGTCCATTTTGACATGCATCTGAAATCTGAAGTTCACGATGATAGCTGCTTGAAATCACAAATGGTTTTTGTTGATGGAAGGAAAAAAGATATTGTTGGAGAAGTAGTTGGTTGCATTTCCCAAGGATCTCTTTATTTGGTGACAAATAATGGTCTTTCAGTGGTTTTGTCTTCTGTTACTGTTTCATCAGATTCTCTACCTTTTGAGTCTGTTGCTAGGTTGCAATCTGGTATTCTTCTTGGCACTGCTAGTCAAGAAAAAGATTTGGCGCTCAAAGAATCTAAGTGTCCGTGGTCACCCTGGCAAGTTGAAGTTTTGGATAGGGTTCTCCTATATGAAAGCATAGATGAAGCAGATCGCTTATGTTCTGAGAATGGTGAGAATAATGAAGAATACATTTTGTACATTATAGCAATATTTTGTTTTATTCAATAAGAATGATCTTCTTGATTTTCTTTACAGTATGTTCTACCTGATGAAGCTGTATTTATTTACTAAAATGCCATCATGTTGATATCCATTAGCATTACTCGATTTGTTATGAATCTAACAATATTGAAAATGACAATACGAAATTGTATCATGCTCGGAATATTTTTCCTCTCAAGTTAGAAATGTAAAACTCGAAGTCAAGGAAACCTTTAGTTCTTTAGGTGTTGGGTATGTTTGAGATGTTGATCCTAAGGAGAGGTCATTAATAAACTTATTATACTTATCGTATGAAGGCAGTTGGCAAAAGGAACCTAATCAAAGACCTTGCAGCTTTTGGATTGGAGTTCTTTGGGAGTAAAAGATTCAATCTAGTCAAACACGTTGCAGCTTCTCGGTGTGCTTTTTCCAAAGAATTTCACAATAGTTATTCTTGTGATATTTATTAGTGTTGGAGCGTGTCCAACAAGAACAATAGCTCACCGACATTAATTAATGATATTTTTTCTAATTTTTAGATCATTTGTTGGTAGTTCGCCTACTTAATGTAGCATCCATATAAGGGATCCGAAGTTTTCCGAGTAACTCAAATATCAACAGAAATCTCTATTGTCTCTTTAAAAAAAAATATGGAGAAGGCTGAATCCTTTTTTTAACAATAAACCTATCTCTTTTTTTTTGATCCATCAAGAATGAAAGAACAAAAAGACAAAATGCATATACAAGAGATATCCCGGAGAGGAGAGGCATCCTAATAAACGGCCTCCATTAAAGTAAGATAACATCTAGAGGGCTGGCATCCTATTAATTTTATAACAGTGTATATGTGGATGTGGATTGATGTGCACAAGTATGTGGTCCTTTCTGGGTTATATTCCAAGGTTTAGGAAGTTAAATTAGCTAAGTGAAGTATACTTGTTATACTGTTCAAGTGAGAACCAAAGTCCAAGTAATACTCTGTTCCTTTGGTCGCTTTTGCTGCTGGTATGATTTTCTAGTCTGCCCTATAAATTTAAATGATGGTACCTGCTAATTTCTTTTTGGTTGTTCCATTTTCAAACTGTTCCCAAAATTTAATTAGCTGTCTGTGGTTTTGTTGTGAAAGATCGTGTAGTTGCAAACAGTTATATTGTATAGATAATGCTATTACAAAATATAACAGTAACTATTTTTATCATTATGCAATATATGCTTTATGTAGTTTTTATCAGCAGTGCTAAAACATGGCAAATATTTGTTTTAGTGTTTATATATTTTATTTCAGGGTGGGACTTGAAAGTTGTGCGGATGCGTCGCTTTCTAATGACACTTCATTATCTGAGATTTGATGAACTAGAGCGGTAAGATCCTTTTATGTTTCAATGTCTTTGTTGGATCATGATCTAAACAACACTGTTGCTTACTCTGGTAGATTCTTCAGAGGTTAATTGGATCTAAAAATTAATTTTGAAATCCCTAATTTATTTATTTCCAAAGAAGGAATATTACTTGGGAACAGCGGTTGCGATGCAATTGAAAAACATTCAAGATTGATGATACAGGGACCTTGGAATCTGTACTACCTTCCATGTTTTACCGGTCGTTGATTTAACTTTGTCTTGCTGAACATTATTATTTATAGCTTGGGTTTGAACCCCTACAAGGAGATATTTTGTACACACATTTGACATTTTTATGATTTGCTAAACTTTTTTCATAGAAGTCATCGTAGTTCTTCTTTCAATTTTATGATGGACAGATCCCTAGAGATGCTTGTGGATGTTGATTTGGAAGAAGAAGGAATTTTGAGATTACTTTTTGCTGCCGTACATCTAATGTTTCAGAAAGCTGGTAATGATAATGATATTTCAGCTGCTTCCAGGTATAAACCTATGACATATTTTTCTTCTTTCTATCTCATTCTCTTAAGCACTGTAGCTAATGTACTGTTTTCTAAGCAGTTTGTATGTTGAATAACAACATCTAAAGAGAAAGTGATCAGCTGAAATCGGCATATTTATCTCGGTTGAGCTTTGTCCTTTTGTTTTCTTCTTTAGGTGTTCGTTGTCACTAGGTTGTCTTCAAGATTTTGTCTTGCCCTTCTTGGGGAGAGTGTACTCTTCATTAGTTTCTTGTCATTTTTCAATGAAATTTATGTTTCCCGAATTCTGCTTTAACTCATACTACTTAGAGAGTGAGAGAGAGAGAGAGAGCAAGAAGTATTCGAAGGGAAAGACGGGTGGGAGGTAAGGTTGAATGCGCAAAGGTAAATTTTCTTACAAATCGTTCGTTGGGTCTGAATAATCCAACACTTTAAGACTTCTATTCGTTCCTTTGCGTGGGACCATATCCAATAAAGAGAAAAGTTTGTTGTCGAAATTTGTATGGTAATGCTTGATCATCCATGGTGGTTTTGTTTTCCTATCAAATGGGGATGCTAAAGAAGTAAAGATTGATTGTATGCAATTGCTGTAAGTTGTAACTTGGTTTAGTATCTCAATTTGGGTGCAAGACTTAATTTATTTATTATACCATTATCATCATCTTTTCCTGTATGCTTTTACGACCATTTAATTTAGAAGGATTCTTGTCTGACCAAAATTTGAAGTTTTAAAATTCTTATATATTATATCTATGAAGTCGTAACATCATGAATATTTTAATTTATGTTGCAGTAGTCATCATACTACGGTTTTTGTAAGTCTTAAACCTCTGTTGTATTCATTTGTTTCTTGTTAAAAGAAAAACTATCTGTTACTTTCAGAAATAAAGAATTGACATATTATTCACTTTCAAGAAATAAAGAAAGATAAAAGTCATACTTCTGAACTTACTTGAAATGAACTATTTCATTTGTAGGCTTCTTGCACTTGGGACAAACTTTGTGACCAGAATGATTCATAGATACGGGATTGCTGAGTTCAAGAGAAATGCTACTACGTTTAATGACTTCAGCAGCAGCCAAGAAATTTCTATTCTCCCACATTTTCCTTTTCGAAAGCAAAACGAATTTGAACATTCAAGAAAACTTCATGAGATGGCTCACTTTTTGGAGATAATAAGAAATCTGCATTACCATCTTAGTTCAAAGTTTAAGAGGCCAAGCCAGGAATTGGTATGTTTACATTGATATTATGTGAATTTATTCATTTAAGTAGTAACAATTTATTTGAACATTGGATTTTATAGGTAGCAGTGGAGTCATCTGACCAAACCAGTTTATTGCTGGATGAGTCTCAGCTTGTTTCTACAGATATAATACCATTGAGAAATACAAGTCAATATGAACTTTCATTTCCTTCAAATGATTTGAACTCCAGCGTTGTTGATGGTCTTGTTAAGATACCCATGGCTTCTGAATCCCAATTGGATTTAGAAGATTTAGATGGAGACTCTGCTGTTGTACCACTAGGAACCTTGGAAAAGAAAGTTGTACCGTTGGAGAATCCCAATCAGATGATTGCGCGTTGGAAGTCAGATAAGTTGCCACTTAAAAATGTAGTCAAAGAGGCTCTTCTCTCTGGTCGTCTTCCTTTGGCGGTTCTTCAACTACACATGAATCATTTGAGAGAATTAATTGAAGAGGACGAACCTCATGATACATTTGCTGAAATTCGTGACATTGGAAGGGCTATTGCATATGATCTCTTCTTAAAGGTAAAAGGTCAGTTATCTTTTCTGGTGATCGTGTATCCATGTCTTCTGAACAGCATGTTTATGTGTTGTACAGGGTGAGACTGGCCTTGCTATTGCTACACTGCAGAGGCTTGGAGATGACATTGAAGTTAGCCTTACACAATTGTTGTATGGTACAATTAACAGATCTTTCCGGGTGGAAATTGCCACGGAGATGAAAAAATATGGTTATCTAGGGCCATTTGATCAGAGGATGATGGATATAATATTGCATATTGAGGTATCAATCACTTTAGTTGCATCCATTTTGAGTCCATTCAAGTTAAAATCACATTTTCTTTTATCCATTTGGAACTAAAATATGCTCTTTTCTGTACTTCTTTATAAATGGGGAAATGGATTAGAGGCTCTACCCAAGCAGTAATTTCTGGAAAACATTTCTGAGCAGGCAGAAAGCAAATATGGGTTTCCCATCAAGTTCTAACAGCCCCTGGGAAAATGATTCGAGGACAGTACGTTTTCATTTAATCAACAATACTATCATTGATTGTGGTGAGGTTGATGGTGTTGTTTTAGGTTCGTGGCCCAATGCCAATGAAAACTCTTCTGTCCTGGAAGCCACAGAAGATAATGCTCATATGGGATATTGGGCTGCTGCGTCTATTTGGACAAACACGTGGGATCAACGAACAACTGATCGTGTAAGTTATGTCTGCTTTATCATTTCCTTGCTTGGAAAGCTGTTTGTAAGAGTTAATAGATATGGTTAACACAATCGGGTCTATTGGTGTTTGTCTTTCTTTCCCGTGGCTACTGCCAATTAAATTAGTTGCACATGTTTCAACTTCTAATTCTGGGATCTTAATAAGTCTCAGATATGCTTTGGAGCTTTGCATGATTTCATGTATCAAACATATTAACATATTTCACAGTTGCTTTCAAATATACTTCATGCGGTTCATTTTAATGTTTTTTTTCCAAAAACAATTTAGCAATAAGAAACAAACTCTTAGGTGAAATGATAGAAACATGTTCGAGGATAGAAACTCTGGAAGGGACTATTTAAATTAGAACATTTAATTCTAAAATTTAGCTCTGAATAAAGTTACTTTTTTAAGATAGGAAACTCAATTTATAAAAAAGGAAGGGAAGATATACAATCACTTCTACAGCCGACCAGATTACCAAATCTCTCCAAACATTGGCAAAGCTGGTAGAAATTGGAGTTCTTGTCATGCCCGGGATATATGGTCAGCCTTGGGTCTAGTCTTCTTTTTAATTTGTTACTTCTACTGCAATGCCATGATTTTGGCCTTCTAAATGATACTTCTTTAGGCATCAATGTACTCCCAAGGACCATGAGGTCACGGGTTCAAATCCCGTATCCCCAATTGTTGTAATTTCAAAAAAAATGATACTTCTTTATTGATCTACAAAAATGAAAACTTATGTTAAGATTCGAAAATTCTTGAAGGATAATTAATTGTCCAACTAAAAGAAATAAAAAAAATTTATGATGCAATATCAAGTAATTAACTACCTTCGGCTCTGAAAGGGTTTAATCTAATAAAAAAAAGTTGGAAAAACTTGCATCTTGTTCAAAAAAAGAAAAAAAATGGATTCATTAAATAAGAACAGAAAAGAATGGATGCTGGACAGTTACAATAGTTAGAGTTACAGCATCTAATTGAATTTCTAAGCTCTTAGTTGTATATTGATACAATTAACTAACTATATACAAGTAATTGCTATCTGTATAAAGAGCAGGAAAACAAGCTACTCATGATAAATCAATAATGTTTCTGTCAACAACCTAAAAGGTTTTTTTTTAAGAAACAAACTTATCTTTGGCGTGTGAAAAGTTAAGCATGTTAAAGAAACAAACCTAAAAGTACTGTTTTCTCCAACCAGATCTTCCAAAGTAAAGCTTTTTTTTAGTGCACCACAGTAAAAGCTTAGGTAACAATAATTCATGAGATCTAATTTTGACATGAGAAGGCTTTGGTATAGTATATGTGTTGGTTATATTAAATTATTTAGTTATCTTGTAAATATAATAAGGATATTATATCTTATTATATTCACACTTTCTAACAATATGGTTTATACTGTATTATTTAGGCCCATTTATAGTTTTGATAAACAACTTATGTAATGCATGGCCTTTGCTTCTCTTCTTTCTCATACCCCTGGACGCAGCGAACATGCACATACCCACGCCCAAATATTTATTCTTGTTGTTCAGTTGTGTTTGATGTGGGATATTGATATCTTGATTTGATTTGCATCTTTCTTGTACAGATATTACTGGATCAATCTGTAGGTAATGGTGTTCATGTGATGTGGGAATCTCAACTTGATTATCATTTATGCCATAATAACTGGGATGGCGTATCAAGACTCCTCGATATGATTCCTGCTGCCAATTTGTTGGATGGAAGTCTTCAAGTAAGCTTAGATGGTCTACAGTCACCTTCAGCAGTTGGGTGCAACAGAGAGACTTCTTTTTACAGCAATTACTTTTACCCTCTAGAAGAGTTAGATGCTGTTTGCTTGTATATTCCCAACGCCAAAATTTTCAGATTCTCTGCTAATATTATGTGCTCCAAATGGTTGGGTATGCTCTTGGAGGAGAAGTTTGCAAGGCATTTTATATTTATGAAGGAATATTGGGAAGGCACAATGGAGCTGGTACCTCTTCTTGCCCGCTCTGGCTTCATTATGCACAGACTTGATGAAATTGCTTCTGTGGATGACCACATCAGCAGCTCAGTTAATCAGAAATCCTCAAATAAGATTGGAGCATTTTCTGTTGATTCTGTGCAAGCATTGTATAAAGTTTTCATACATCATTGCTCACAGTATAATTTGCCCTTTCTTCTTGACCTTTATCTGGACCATCATAAACTGGCCATTGATAATAATTCAGTTTGTTCCCTTCTGGAAGCTGCAGTAAGTACCACCACATTTAGTCAATGTGGTTTTCTCTCTCTCTCTCTCTCTCTCTCTCTCTCTCTCTCTCTCTCTATCTATATATATATATATATATATATATATATTTCCTGATTTTATTTAATAATGATTCATTTTTATTTTGTTACTTATATATTTTATGTACCTTATATGGGTTAGTCAGTTTAAGGGACGAGTTAGTAGGAGCTTAATTGTGGGGTTGAAGGGGGTTTGCATTTGAAATTATAAGTGGAGAGTCAAAGAGACAAACGGGGAAGTTTTTGTGGGATTTATATTGATCTTTGCTTTAGCTAGCCAAGCCCAATATATTGTATTTTTCACTATATATATATATATTACACACACATATAGAGAGAGAGAGGGATCGGAAACAATCCATTTCATTGATATGATTGTGTTACGAAGACAATAGATTCGGGAAGAGAATGGAGAAGATGAGAAAATGGGGAAGATGAAGCTAACTACTCAGACCAACAAAAATAGGGACAAAATATGAAAGGATGAATTCTAAAATTCAAGCTAGTATCCCTAGATATTCCTATTCAGTATTTACAAATTAGCTGTTTATATGCTCATCTTTGCCCTCTATTCTTATGGCGTGCCAATGTAGGGAGATTGCCAATGGGCAAGATGGCTACTTCTGTCCAGGATCAGGGGATGTGAATATGATGCATCATTTTCTAATGCTCGCTCGATAATGTCGCTGAATTTAGTTCATGATTCTAACCTTGGTGTTCGGAATATTGAAGAGATTATTTCCACTGTTGCTGACATTGCCGAAGGAGGGGGAGAAATGGCAGCCCTAGCAACTCTAATGTATGCTCCTTCCCCAATCCAAGATTGTTTGAATAATAGTGGTGTAAACAGGCATAGTAGCTCGTCCGCCCAATGTACTCTTGAAAACCTCAGGCCAGTCCTGCAACGATTCCCTACATTGTGCCGTGCCCTAGTTACATCAGTCTTCCAGCAAGATACAACTTGCAACTTTTTGGGTCCAAAACTGAAGAATGGTTAGCTTATGCTCCTCCTTTTGAACCTCTTATGCTGAAGCTTTAATATATATTTTGGAATCTCTCTCTCTCCAACACACTGTTTAGGCATATGTGCGTTTAATCAATTCACATTCATTGTTTCTGTATTTCAGCATTATCGGAATATCTGCACTGGCGTAACAGCATATTTTTTTCGACTGGACGTGATACTTCACTTTTACATATGCTACCATGCTGGTTTCCAAAGGCAGTTAGGAGATTGCTTCAGCTCTATGTCCAGGTTTCATTTTCAATCCTTCAACAACCCATATGTTTTGTCACTGTTCTGAAATAAATTATTAAAAATGTATTCACTTCTTAAATTTTTTATTGGAGAGTTGGAATGTATGGTCTTTGTGTAGGACTCGTTTCACTAATGGGGTTTTAATGCTTGTACATACTACTTTCTATGGACACTTCACTGGTTTAAGATCTTTCTTGTACTCAATGCTATTGAAAATAAAATGCGTGGTTCCACTCTATCCACACTACCCTCAAAAGGGTCAGGCAAGTTTTGACCATAGAATCTTCTCATGCTGTTTGATTATTCTTTCCTGTCCACACTATTCCTTTCCATTGGCACTCTCCACATTATCCGCGAAAGAGTCAGATTAGTTAGATATTGTTTTCCTTAACTATGACTTTCTTCATAACCTTTTTTTTATCTGTAATTTTGTTTGGTATTTTTGGTTCATTATTGGTGGTTTTTCTCCCCTCCTTTTTCTTTGGAGGTTAATAGTTTTATTACATTCATCGATGAAAGCTATATTTCCTATAAAAAAAAATAGCACTCTTCATCCAAGTGATCCATAGAGTCTTCTTGTATTCAACATCAACAATGGGGATCAAACTATCCCCATTGTTTTCTAATTATAGCTTCGACTCTCTCATAAACAATTGGAGAGCCCTATTGTAAATGGGATATTATCTTTTGTTACTTATAAATTTCATCATTAATGAATTCTTTC
>JBBMEG010000024.1:2897287-2911684 GCA_037832605.1 Cyclanthera cordifolia
GAACATTATGTTAGAGTAGTAATTGTAGGCTTAAATTTTAAAAATCAAAAACAAAAAATGAAATGGTTATCAAACATGACCGTAGTTTTTTGTTTTTAAAATTTAAACCTACATAAAAGTAAGATTTCGAGCGAAGCTTTGACTAACTCAAACAAACCTTTATCTTTGATTAGGAGGTAAGAAATAATTTGAATCTCTTTTTATTTTCATTTTTCATTAAACTAAAAATTAAAAACATTTGACAAATGCATGATTTTAGCTGATTTTAGAGTTAAAATTGGTTGATTATATGCCCATAATTGTAAGGTTATTTACAAGGGTTTTGATGTGTAATTTGGTTAGGAATTACTACAAATGCTCAAGTGGAGGATGTGGAGTGAAGAAAAGAGTGGAGAGAGATAGAGAAGATTCAAGCTATGTTATAACAACATATGAAGGAACTCACAACCATGAAAGCCCTTTTTTGGTGTATTATAATGATCCAATTCTACATCATACTCATCCCACTTGGCCTAATTCCACTAATAATAATAATAATAATAATAATAATAATAATAATAATAATAATAATTTCCTCCACTCTTCTCCTCTCTATTCTTCTACCACTACCCTTTGACATTACATATTTACCCTTTCTTAGTTAGCTCCCTCTTTTTGTGGTTCTCTCCTAGTGAATTAATTATGTGTAACTATCTCTCTTTGTATACTTTTAATGTTATTTGTTTGAAATGCATTATATATATCATTTGGGAGTACTATACTATGCATCAATTTTGAGCTTTGACTTGATGTATTAAATTTGAGAAATGCCTAATTTTTTACACATACATTGGGTATATCAAATATCAAATTTTTTAACAAATCATAAATAATATTTAATAGTATCTAATAAATCTTATTGAATTACTAATATTTTAATAAATTTTACATAATATCTGAACGATGTTTATTCAGAAGAGGATCAGTGCTCAATCAATAGTTAACTTTGCTTCTTTATAATGAAAATTTCATCCCCTTGTTAACTAAACATATCAATGTGTTTGGAAACACATTTTGAAAAAAATAAAAAGAAACTTCAATATAGAAAGAAAAGGGGTAGCTAATAACTCAATTTTAAATTAATTTATAAGAATAAAAAAGAAAATCATGATTAATTATAACCTAGCTTATTAACCAATCTCTATTAGATCAAGCAAATTCAGCCTAGATAAAGTTAATTGAATTCTCCAAAATCTCTTCTTAAGTACTAAAAGAACCACATTCATTAGAAAGTGGGTTTTTTCTATACTAATATTAATCAGCAAATAAAATAAAAGAAAATCACAAACTATATATAATTGCCAAACATAACCCTATAATATATACTATATAACATCCATTAATTACACATTCCTTATGATCAATTTTTTCTCACCCACAAATTTTCATGAGTAATTGCAATTTTTTGTTTGAAAAATGTAAACTATAAATAAATTACTTCAATAATTTTCATCAGGGCATATTTGTTTGAATACCAGCAAACGACTTGTCGTTCTACGACCACGAAGGACATTGTCGATATGCGAGTGAATTTCTAGATCTCCAATTAGTGAATATAATTTGAGATCTGAAATTGGTGACCATGTTGAATTGCAACTAATGTTGCTCCTTTGATCTGATCTCTTGCTAACAACATTCTTGTTACTCACCACTCTATAATACTTCTTCTCCATATATAATGAATATCTGCTTTAATTTACAACTAAAGTTAATTAAAGATAATTATGAACTTTTCACTCTGAAATCAATCCTTAATCTTACTAATTTTTAACCAAACATTCAGCCAGAAGGTTGAAAATTGTGTAACTAATAAAATATAAATCATTCTTGAATATACTGATTAGGGAGCAGAGTCAGGTTGAGGATCTCACTTTGTGTCTCACATTCAAAAACTGAGAAAAATATTCTAATATTTATAAAATAGATGAATTACTTTTCGTATTGGTTAATTAATTTTGAAATTGATATCTATACTGTATCTAATAGGTATCTAATGAGAACGAGGTTGAATTCAAAAAAAATGTATACCAAAGCTACTAATGTTTGAAAAAAATGGTTATAACCTAAAAAAAAAAAAAAGAAAAAGAAAAAACTGACCTCTAATTTTTTTTGTTGGATGACCAGCAGCAGATTAGGGCTTTGGAGAGGTGAGGAAGAGATTTTTTTTTTTTGAAAAGACTAATGAATGGGGTAAGAGTTTGTAATTTATAGAAATAATATTTTAAAAGGAAAATCAATAATTTGTTTTTTTTTTTTGGGTTTAATTTTATGGTAATTAATTTTGGGTGGCAGTATTAAGGCCTTATCATTTTTTTTTTTTGCTTTAATTATTTTTTAAAAAACTTTTTTCCTACTAATTTCATAAGGTAATTAAAACTTTCTTTTTTTTTAATTCAACAATAAATAAATAGACTTACATTCAAAACATGATTTTATGATGAGTAAAATATTCATTTTTAATAAAAAAAAAAAAAAAAAAAATCAATGTCAGTAAATTTTCTAAATTTTCAATTGTGTCTCTACTCATATAATATGTCTCTAAGATTGCGTAATAGAAACGAGTTAATAGTGCAAGTTTAGAGAAGCAAACCTCGAGATTTAAGGTTATCAAAAAAAAAAAATCAGTCATTATGACAAAAAGTTTATTTAGTTTTAAAGAAGAGTATTAAATATTTATGGTTTAATTAAATAATTTATATGATTTTCAAATCTGTGTTTAATTCATGGAAATCGGGCATGATAAGAATTTACCAGTATATATACTGAACAATTTAAGTTTATATTACATAATTGCAAACCATATTCAATGCAAAGATGCCCACATATACTTAAATTTAATTACTGAGATGTCAATTTACTTTTAGAATCACCTCGAGCATATATACACACTAATTAACAAGGCAGTATTTCGGTAGCATGAGTGTAAATTTGATAATCAATCGATCAAGAGTTCGAATCCTCTCAAATTTTGTAATTTCAAAATAGAAAACAAAAAAAACATGTACCTCTAAGCTTTAGAATTGTCGAGATATCTAATCACTCAACTAAATGATTCAAGTTTGAAATAGATCTCACATCCCAACAATTATTGAATTATACATATATATATAAATCATCGAAACAACAATTTAATTTTTTTGCATTTGATTAATCAAGAGATGTTTAAGATTAAGAATTTTGTATTTTTGAAGTTTAGTTTAAGTAGTGACTATGATTGATATATTATGCGTTTACTGTCATATCAAAATAATATATACAGTGAGAAATAAGAATAATTATTTTAGAGTAAGATTTTTTTTTTGAATATTTCATAAGAATGAATGACGTATTTATTCAAATAAAATTTTAATGATTTTTATTTAAAATATAATAAGGAAGATGTTTTTAAAACTTATTTTTGAATTTTTGAAATTTAAGAATAATTTTAAAACAAAACATTAATGATTTTGATCTAAATTTAACTGGAACGATATTTTTAAAAATATTTTATAAAATTAATGTATTTTTAAAACTCTTCAAAATTGTGGTGTGTGTTAGATAATTTAGCCTATAAATTTTCCAACTTAAAATGGGCCTAAATGTTTGCCGCTCTTTTCATATAACAAGCGCTCAACCATCGCTCACACTTCTCCATCTTACCATTTCTTCTTCAATTACAGGTAAATTCTCTCTTTCTCTCTCCTCTTCGTATCTTATTAATTAGATTTTCTCTCATATTGTTCCATTGAAATGCATACAGTGAGCTGAATCCATTATTTCGACTTCGATCTTTACCCTAAATTTCGAATTCTAGGGTTTGGTTTTGTATCCTCTTTGAATGTAGTGCCATGATTCTTGCAATTGTTGTGTTTATTTTATCTGCCTTTTGTTTTCCTTATCTTATTCCATTTTTCCCGTGCGATTTTCTTTTTTTTGAATTTGGCACTTTCTTGTTGCCTAATGCTATTATTCTTCTCTTGTCATGAAAGGGAATGTCATTTTTTCTTGTTTCAGATGTTTGATTATTGAACGATTTGATGCACTCGAACTAAAGCTACTAGTTAGAAATTTTGAGTTTTCTTGTTCCAATGGTTGTTTGATTCCAAATGAGTGGATACATTCTCATTTCTCTGTAACTTGCTGGTATAGAAACCGTCGTGAACTGGTCTAGTGGCCAAGAAGATCTTGTGAAATCAAAAGATTATAGGTTCAATCCATGATGACCATCCATCTATAATTAATCTCTTAGAGTTTGTTAAACAACATAATATTTTTGGGTTGAGCAATTTGTTGCTAGGATAATCGTGGTGCGCATAAAAACTACCATGAAAACACTCATGGTCACTGATATATATAAAATGTTACTGTCATTAGGTCATATTTGGGGTAGCTGTTCTGTCTCTCGATTTAGCATCTACAATTTAGCTTATTGTTAGGATATCTTATGTGCTCTGCTCTGTCTCTCTTAAATTTGATCCGAAAGATAGAGAGTTATCAGACTTTCAATATTTTTGGGGACGCTATATGCTCCTTGTTGTCTTGGTTTGTCTTTCTCAAGACAAGATACCCATGTGGTTTTCGTTGTTTAATTCGTTAACCAACTCTAGAATCGGTCTTTTATGGATTTAGATTAAGGGTAAGATTGTTCTATATTGTATTATTATTGCCATTAATCTAGGCTTGGAGATCGACCAAACCAATATTCTATTTCCTCCTTATCTTATTGTATTGGTGCAGCAGTATCAACACAGGAGAGAGTTGATGGTGGAAGTATGGTGGTCGATATTGGGGGCAGCTATTCCAGCAGTAGTTGCAGGACAAGCCTACAGAATGAGGAGAAGGCACTCTGAGGAGCAGAAAATAAAGATAGCAAGGGGAAGGGAGAAGAATCCAGATGACATTTTTGTGTGTGAGAGAGTCTGCACATCTAAGAGAATGCTGAAAAAGGTAGGCTCTTTCTCGAAAGACCCGATTCCCGATACTTGTGTGACTGTGTGTGGAGTATCTGAGCTTGATGCTTGCACAGATGCCTGTGCTCGCACTGTTTGTGTGAACCAGCATCAAGTTCCAAACTGGAATGACGTTTGTCTTAGGAGGTGTCAGAGTGAATGTCTTAAGATTTCTGCTTCGCGTTCATCTTAGTCAAATATCATGATGCGTAAATGATAATGCTGTTTTTTAATTTATGTCATGCATTGCATTTTGGGTTTTGAACATTTGTTAGGAATTTTTGAGTTTCTGGAGATGATGTGAAATGAAGTTTCTCTTATATCTGCATTCTTGCGTTCACTATTGGAATTTCTTTTTACTGTCTTTCATTTCTTCAAACAAAGATCAGATATATTAACATACGTTTCTAAAAAGTTCATCAAATAATTCGTTGCTAATCCTCATCCTTCACAATGAAGGTTATTCAAAAAAAAAAAAGAAAAAGAAAAATTCACTTGTTGGAGTGGGATCACTTGCTATACTAGATTTATATATACCAAAAACCGCCATGCTAGTTGTTAGTAGATTTTCAAACCAGTATTTATTAAATACTCTCAAAAGCTACATTCAAACTGAGTTTATGACTGCAACATTACTAATCATTACTTCTAAATATTCAAAATAAATTCTCATTCTAAATATTAATTCTAAATACTCTTAACTACATCCAAACAAGCTTTTGACTGCAATCATTACTTCTAAATAATCTAAATAAATCCCCATGCTGAATACTAATTTTAAAAATTCTTAAAAACTACATTCAAACAAGCTTTTGACTGCAATCATTACTTCTAAATACTCAAAATAAATCCTCATTCTAGATACTAATTCTTAATTCTCTTAAAAACTACATCTAAACAAGCTTTTGGTTGCAATCATTACGGTGGGATTTGCCAATTTTATTATCAAAAGCAACAATTACAAGGAGTTCTAGAGCCTCTCACTCTCCTACTCTTAAAGCTAAAGTCTCCAAAAAACAGAATACCCCCTTCCTGCCCTTTTCCCGCTCAAAATATACTCCCTAAGACCCTAACAATTACAAACCCAACTCACTCCCACGTACAAATCACACATGCCACCCTTAACCAACCCCTAACTCTCTCTTTCTTCTTCTCACATACACATGCTTTACCGGGGCCGTATCACACTATTTCTAAATACTCAAAATAAATCCATATTCTAAATACTAATTCTATATACTCTTAAAATCTTAATCCAACCATCCTATATTTACTTCAAAGGTTTTTGCCAGGCATGGAAGGGAGAGTTCTTTTTCTAATGCCCAATTTCTACTAGTTTTCTAGTTTTTTCTGTAAAAGTAGTCGAGGTGTGCGTAAAATAGTCTGGACATATAGATATCAGATAAATGACGAATGAATGATTGTCAAAGTAGGGCAGTTAAGGAAAAAGGTGTATGTAAAAAACATAGTTGTAAAAGTCAAAATACATGTTGGTCCTCAGGTATTTCTTCTCTCATTGTTTGCAATTTGCAATCTGATTTTATCTTGGACTCGTATAATAAAACAGACAAAATCTTAATTTTTAAAAGTGGAAGCTGGGGGTTTCCTTAATCCTTCCAATCAAAGCTCATCATGAGCATGTTGGTTGTTGTTGTTGTTCTTGTCCTTGCCTTTCTTTTCTTTGACCTTGTCCACTGCTTCCTCCATGACTTTTGCTGCAGATTTAGCAGATCCTTCAACTGCATCTTTGCTTGTCTCAAAACTCTTCTCTACTGCTTCTTTCATTTCATCAATCACTCCCTGTTCATCGTTCTTTTCATCTCTACCACTCCTGAAACTGCAAAAAGAAGAACAAAACAAAACAAAACTCAACTCACTTCTTTTTTGACCATTGTCACATGACTACAACATTTTGTTAGACAAAAAAAAAAAAAAAGTTCTAGGCATGTGATCACTCCAGATCAAACTTCATAATCTTTTAGTTTCTTGAGACATAATTATCAGTTTCTGTAATTTCCTTTGATGACCATTTGATTATATTAAAAATTAAAAAATTTTATATATACTTGGAACCTGTTTTTTGAATTTTTCTTAAGAAAGTTGAATACTTTTCATACGCTTATCTAATGAAAACTTTTCTATGCATTTTATCATTTTTTTTCCCTTCAAATGTTCTATTTTAGCTCTTAAACTTTCCATAAAACTCACTAGTTTCTTTAGTTTTTGTTTTTTTCATTAATTAAGTAGAATATTCATTTATGTTTCAAAATCTTGTAAACAAAAAAAAAAAAAATAAATAAATACTTCCCTAATTAGATGTAAACATGGATTAGAATATCTATATTGATATTGGTATCTAGTGTCGGTTTTGTATCAAATTGACTATTAAACCAATATCTTCAGGTTTTTTTCATAAACGAGTTTAAATCGATGTCCAACCAATGACAAAACTATTGATTCGATTTTTTATTTTTCCTTTAATATTCCGGTAAACTGACTTTTTTTTAAAAAAAAAACTCTTATTTTAATTAAGTTCTTAGATCGGTTCTCAAATAAGTTATACATAAGTAATCATATATTGACATTTGATCGGTTCAGTAAAATATTGACATTCGATCAATATTTTAATCCATTTCAGGGAGCAACTTCAAACCATCCTTCAATTTGTAAAGAATGATCACCGATCTACAAATTAATTAACCTGAAAATCTAAGAACTGGATTGCTGAATAATGAAAAAAAAAAAGAATTAAAAGGAAGAAAAGTTACTCTAAATTAGGAGGAAAAAACTGTAACTGAAGTTGATGAATTAGAGATTTGATCTTATCCCAATGAGTTGGATGAGGTTTCTTCAAAATGGAAACTGTTTGCTGAATAAAACCTCCAAAAGATGGCCTCTCAGGAGCCTTACGGGATTCTTCTGCAAAACTTGAACCAAATTGAAGCATCAAAATCAACAACAAAACAGTACTAACCAATCCACAACGTTCATTTTTTGCTTTCGACATTATTACGGTTATTATTTTCATATTCAAAGCCAATCTCTAATTCATTCTGCCTTTTTCAGTTTTTTTTTTTACTTTCTTTTTCTATTTTTACTTCCTTTTTTTTAGCCTTTTGAACTTTTCTAATTCTTTATTTCCTTTTGATTTTTTCAACTTCAACCGTTTTTTTTTTTTTTTTTTTATTTTTTTTATCACACAATATAAAATTAGGATGAGATTAGAACGAGTGACCTTAGCTAGTTCAAATTAAATCTTTATTAAATCTTATTTTTCTATATTTAATTGAATATTGTAATTAATTGTGAATATTTTTTTTTCTATATTTAATTTATAATTTGAATTGCCAAAAAAATGTTTAAAATTAGATTTTAATTTGAATTTAAGATAAAATAAGGAAAGAAAAAAAAAAAAAAAAATATATATATATATATATATAAATAAAAGTGGAGTCTATTACTTCCCTAAAAAGAAAAAAAAAATCAAACCAATAAAAAAAAAACGGGTGCTAGTTCTAATAAAAAAAATTATATATATTCGTGAAAATAAAATTTGATTTTGATTGTGGCATTAAATTATACACCATAATGCACATAAGAAATCATTAAACAAAATTAATTGATTTGCAGTATTCTATTAATTAATTGCTGATTTGAACTTGATGTTGGGTCAAGTTCAATTAAATAGGGTAGCAGAACAATAATTGCATTTAGAGGTTCTTCCCATGTTGATTTTTACGATTACTGAAGAAAATATTGATTTGAAATGGGATAATGTTCATGAACCTACGTTACAGGCTCAACCCGAAAATGTAGCAATAAAAATCAGACAACATATCTTAGACTATAGCATAACATGATCAAAATAACCCTAAATTATACCCAACCCAACTCAAACTAAGCCACAGCTCTTGTCCAACCCATTCTCTCTCCGACCGTCAACCATTAATATGTGTGTCATGACTTCAATCACAATTGAAATAAGCTTGATTGCTTTAGGTATCTTGTTTGTTGTTATTGATTGGATCGAATAGGGTAGTGTCAGTAATAAACATGAACAAGAGAAAAAACGACACATTGACTTTACGTGGAAAGTTCATAAACAAATTAAGATAAAAATTACGAGCAAAGAAACACCAAATAAATCGAGTCTTCATCCGAATGAGAGAGATCATTGAGACAAAAAGCTTAAAAGAATTAAATTATACTACCTATATCAAGAAGGTGTACCTTCTTTTTTAGAACCTTAATCATAGGAATTACACAATTAAGCGTGCTTAACTTAGAGTAGTCCTTCGTTAGGTGATCTCTTATAAATTTTCTTAGAATGTTTGTGAGTGAAGACAAAACATGCTAGAATAACTAGTGTTGGTTTGTGAGGATAGTCTTCATTCTAAAAAACGCTTAAAAACTAGTTGTTAACGTGGTCGAGTCATTAACGTGGACATTTATTATATATATTTTTGTATATAGAAACATTTTTTTTTCATACATGCCATAGTGTGACCCTCAAATCATAATTATTTCAAACTGCCCATATCATCTGGCCATGTATATTATTTGTTGTCTAGATCCATTCCTGATTTGCGATGTCTTGCCAACAATAAGCATTCACCTATTTATAACACTAAAAAATTTAGCTTTAAGTAAAATCTAGTGGTCATATATTTGCTACGATCTCTATCAATGTAAAACATTTGTTACAATACTATCAGTAGGTTAAAAAAATCCTTTCCACATGCACAATAACTCACATTGAATAACATGATCATGGTAACTAGAAGTAATTCTTCTCGCACTATTCTATACTTAAACTTATCACATGATGAATATGAGCATCTCAATTACGAGCTAACTTTTTCATACAATTCTTACACTTGAACAAGTTATCTTACAACTCATTCGAGTGAGCCAATACTATCCTAAAACTAAATTCAACCCAAGAATAAATACAATGGTGGGGAGATGGTGGGCAATGTTATCTCAATCTCTTTGCCCATTATTCCTTTACTACTTCTATCTTTGCCATCTTTTTTTTAGCATTTTTTTTTTCTAGTTTCTACAAAGTTTTTTGAAAACTTAATATTTAGAAATAAACAAAACTATTTTCTAAAACGTTAAATGTTGATGGAAAATATTAGTCATGGAAGTATTAGTAGAACATGAATGTTTTAAAAATATATTTAAACTTATGAACTACCTAATCACATATTACATTTATGAGGGTGTTTTTTATTTAAATTTTGTCGGTTTTGTGTCAAATCGATAATCGAATTAATATCTTCTATTTTTAAAATATTTTGGGTCCGAATCAATGTCTAATAAAGGGCAAAATCATTGGTTCGATTTTTAAGTGGTTCGATTCGATTTTGGTTCGATTTTCGATTTAGATTTCAATAAAAAAATTGATTTAATTTTCAAAATTCTGTCTCATTTCTCATGGATTTTTAATTTTATTCTAAAGACTTAAAAAAAAAAAAAACAATACTTTTCATTTAGTATCACATTATTTACTTTGCTTTTACTTCATATATCACATTTAATTTGGTTATTCAATTAAATTTAGATACCAACATTTTTTTTTCTTCTTATTATTTATATATTCGGTTCGGTTCGATTCGACTCGCTTTAATATTAGTTCTTCCACCAAATTGAAATATATTTTGGTTTTCTAAAATATCAAACCGAATAATCCAATGCTGTTCTAAAAAATCGAACCAACGTATTAAATCTGTTTGATTCCATTCGATTTTGTCTGTTTTTTATTTTTTATTTCGCCCTAGTGCCAAGGTAGAACAGAAATGAATGTTGATTTAATTTTTTTTATTATTATTATTAGTTTAATCATATATGAGAATGATTTAAACTCGCCATGTTTTAATTATAAATATATATAATATCAGTTGATTTTTTTTTTTTTTGGGACAGAAGTTGAATGAAGTTTTAATTTATATTAATTTTACCAATTTCTTATATAAATGTCAAATTAATAGACATATTAAATATGCATATGAACGAAAATTTAATTTGGTATCAACCCAACTAAAAAAGGGCAAAAAAAAAAGTCGGCGAAATTAATGGTCTGAATATGGAAAGAATTGAATTGGATGTCAGAGAGTTAGGTTTGTCCAGCACTGATTGTTGCATACAAAAAAATCTATCGACGTTATTGCCCAACATTTCATTCAATTTAAACCTTATTTATTCATTTATTTTTCTTTCTTTTTTTTTTGGATTAAAATACCACTTTGGTTAGTAGATCATGAGTTTTGTTTCGTTTTGATTCAACTTAATATATATATATACACGGTATAATCATCTTTAATTTAGAAAGATTGTAACGATGATAAGTTTGAGAAACATCTAAACTTTAAACAAATATATACGGTAAGTATAATATCAAATGTTATCTCTTAATAAATCTAGATAACATATAATAAATGTTATAAATATCTACTAATATTCAAATATTAACTTTAACGTATTATTTCTTAAGAAATCTTCATTGGCTTTCCTTCTTTTTCATCACGGAGATCTCTCTCCCCCTCTTTCTTTTCGCGAACAAATTCATGTTGGAACATGTTTTTATGTTTCTTTTTGAAGGACATGTTTTTTGGTTTTGAATCGTACTCTTCAATCCAAATTCATTCGATGAGGCTTTAATTGTCTTTTTTAGTTGCAGTTTCTTCGATTTGGTTGCTGGAAAGAGGTTCGAAGACGAAGAAGCAAATCTTTATTTTCTCGACGAAAAAACAAGTACTCATTTCGTTATTTTCAAATTTGTGATGTCTAAACCAGATCTCTTCTCATGAAGATGAGAGGTTTCCATCAAGGTAAGGTACTCGTCGTTTTCCATCGTCAGCATCGCGCTGCGTTTTAGGCATTGAATGAAGATTATTGTACATTATTATGATTGAAGATTATGAATGAATTGATAGGAGATTGTTGTAAATTATTATCATGGAAGACAATCAACGAGCTGATTGAAAGTTATCAACGAACTGATTGAAGGCTAATTACTTATTGAAGGCTACCAATAAAATGATTCAATACTATCAGCGAATTTGATCGAGCTATTATTTGAACTTATTGAAAGTTACAAATGAACTGATAGAAAATTAAGCAAAAAATGATAAAAATGAAATTGATAAACGTTGAAACTTTTTAACCTTTTACATGGAAGAACTACTTTTGTGCTATGTATATAATTACTTTAAAAATGTGTTATTCATAATATTAATTTTGATTTTATTTTTTGCTATATATAAAAAGTCCCCTAATATATATAACTATATTTAAATATATATATAACAATGTCGGGGCAGTTGATTGAAAGTTTTGATTCTGAAATTGTGCTGTCTTAGGATAGTAGTACGGACGAGCGTGGTTATCCTAAATAGAGTGGAACATAACTTCAAAATTAATTTTTTTTTTTTTTTTTTTTTTTTTTTTTGGGGTCTAGTTGTGTACTTATTTATTGAACTTCAAGACTTTAGATAGGGAATTATTAAGGCAATGATGGTGTACAAGCAAGTTGGATATACCCCCGTTTTTTTTTTTTTTTTTTTTTTAATTGCAACTTTAATTCAAGTCGACTTCAGAATGGAACCGTCACGTTTCTCCTTTAAATTTACGCCATGCTCACTTATGATATATAGAGATAGGAAACCGTTACATTTTATTTTTTTAACAATAATTCATACACTTTTTTTAAGTATAAATTGAGAGGAAATTACAAATACCAATTTTAAGAATTGAACTGATCGTGAATTGGATTACTTCAAACAATAAAACCAATTCGTCATTGACTCTTCGTGAGATTCAATATACAAAATTCAAGGCGATTTTGAAAAACAAAAAATTTAAAAAATGAAATCTAGTTAGATAAGCATTAGATTTTTGGTTAGTGATTTTTAAAATTTAAGATTATATTTATCTAAATTTTTCACCTGCATTTCATATTTTCATTGGTTTTTTTGTTTAATACAAACTAGAGGAAGGAGACCATAAATCATGCACAGTAATACAAAGGAGACTCAACCACTAATGGAGTGAATGTAAGCTTTGCTTTAGTAAGTACACAAGTCTACTATTCATACAATTTTGTACATGAAAAATTTGGTGTCTATAAATTACAACACACAACAATAAAGTTTCCAATAATCCATGGAAAGCTCTCCAATGGCATCTCTAGAACATGTCCCCGTTTTTGTAGGCTTCTCATTTGCCTTAATTCTCATCCTCTTCATCTCTCTAATTCTTCTCATCAACAAATGGAATCCACATGAGCTTCCATGGAATTGGCCCATTTTGGGAATGATTCCAACGGTCATTCACCACTTCCACCGAATCCACGATCGTATAACCGACATTCTGCAGGCATCTTCCTGCACCGTCTACATCAACGGCATATGGTTCACCAACACCGGCTTCTTACTCACCGTCGATCCTTCGAACATCCACCACATCATGAGCACCCGTTTCGACAACTACCCGAAAGGCCCCGAATTCAAGTACATTTTCGACGTCTTGGGAGACGGGATTTTCAACTCCGACTCCGACTCTTGGAAGACCCAACGCAAGGTGGCTCAGTCGTTGATGGGCCACGACAAGTTTCTCGACTTCATGGCTAGGTCTACATTGCAAAAAGTGGAGAAAGGGTTGATGCCCATGCTCGACTTTTTTTGCAAAAATAAAAGAGTGGTTGATTTGAAAGATTTGTTTTTGAGATTGGCTTTTGATTCTACTTGCATCATGGTAACTGGCTTTGATTTGAGTAGCTTGTCTCTTGATTTTCCCGAAATTCCGTTCTCTAAAGCTATGGATGACGTTCAAGAGGTGTTGTTTCTTCGACATTTGTATCCGAAGATGTATTGGGAGTTCATGAAGAAGCTCGACGTTGGCGAGGCGAAGAGGATGAGAATGGCTACGGAAACGATTGATGAAGTCATTGCTAAGCTCATGGCTGTAAAAAGAGAGCATTTGAAGAAAGCTCAAGAGATGAAAGAAGATCATCTACAACATGGTGCTGCTGATTTGATCACATGGTAAATATATCCTTGGCTTTATTTTATCAATTAATTCAAAAACTTAAATTCATATATATATATATATATATATATATATTTTTTTTTTTTTTCATATTGAATAACATAGTATAATGTGGGGTTAATTAACTATTTAATTGTAGAGTTCAATCTTAATTGTCTTAATAAAAAGCTGCAAATAAAGTATTAATTATTAAAAAAAAAAAAAGTCAACCATGGATCTCTAATCATCAAATAGGGTTTTGAAATTTCAAAGTTTTGAAATAAAGTATCTTACAAAACAATATGTGTGTATTATTTTTAAATATTTTTTTTTTTTTTTTTACTAAGGTATAATATAAAAAATAAAGGAAAACAATATAAAAAATGTATTAAATTCAAAA
>JBBMEG010000024.1:2969121-2981205 GCA_037832605.1 Cyclanthera cordifolia
AAAAGAACATGAACCAAAAGTGCTTTCCAACCTTACAATAAAAATGGAACAATAGGCATTACTAACAAGAAATTTAAATAAACAAGATTCAATATAGTATGTAATAAATTTATATATATAAACATAAATTCTGCACTATATTTACCATTCATTTCATCATATATCTTTATGCATTTGCTCAAGAAATTAGCTTGAATATATGATTGTAACTTTATGCATTAAAACTATATACTAGTTTAATCTAATCAAGTGACACCTTCATTCATAACATAGTTCACATAGAATAACAATACCAATAATAAACTATTTCAGAATGTTGTCACTTGATCAGAGAAAATTCTTCAAATAAGTTATATGAATATGCATTAACTTACTTGTTGAATTTAATGTGTTTCACTTGTATTTATATATACATACTTCGTTTCACTGATTCCGCCGGAGCTTTCAAAGGTCGCCGGAGCCGTCCTCGTAGAAAAGGCCGTCGACGATCTGATCAATAAGCGAATCGATGAAGGTGTTGCAGCTGATGCTGAAGATTCGACCTACTCTGTTTCGAGCGTTTGCAGAGAAAGCAAAAATGGCGGCCAGAGTTACAGCTCCAAAACAGACTCCTGCCGCTTCCTCAATCCCTTCCAGATCCATCTTTCTGAACACAGAATTTCCCGTCACCACCTCCATTGTTACCGTCGCCGCAAACACAATCTGCAAACAACAATTGGACGGATTCTGAGATTAACCTAATCTCACAGCAATAATTTCAGATATACCTAATTCGATGATTTCGATTGATCGAAATCGAGATGCTGGATTAACTTAGTCGAGAAAACTATTCACAACCTAACTAATCGTACTCCTAATCAGCAATTCCTAGGCCCTAATTTCTAAGAAATTTCATAACGAGAAGAAAACTAAAATCTCACCATGGCGAGGCGGCCGGAAATGATCTCGAACTCATGACTATCCTTGGAGCTCTCAATGTACTCCGACAGAGTCGCGAAAAATGGAGAAATGTCGTCGCCGGCAACTCGCTTAGCCTTGACAGGAACGATCGGATCGGATCCGTAGGATCTGAGAGTGCACAGACGAGGTTGAAGAACGATCTTAGAGTTCTCGGGCGAATCGGCGGGCTTAAGTTTGGGAAGCGGAACGGAGGAGGGCGGCGACCTCGGGGAGAGTTCAGGCAAGGAGGATCGGAAGTGGAAGTGGACGGAACGCGGCGGCGCCGCCATTGAGGAGTTGAGGGATTGGAGGAGGAGGAAATGGAGGAGGAAGGAAGAATGGTGAGTGAGGAAGAAACGTGGCGGCTTTTTTGTTCGTTGACGCTGTTTTCAAGTTTTGCCTTGGGTAATCAAACACGCTACCAACTATCAAACAATTTTTTTTTCAAGCCGCCATATTTGTATTATTAAACTTTCTTTTTCCTAATTATGTTTATTTTTTTTAATATTTATATACATTTCCACTATTTTTGAAAAATACATATCATTTGAAAAAAAAAATCTTAAGATCTTTTGTTTTTGAGTAAATAATCATTTTTAATTGAACTAAATACTTCATTTTTCTTTTGTCAATAAAATCAATTTTAGTGAGTCTTTTACAACTTAATAATTATGAGTTTATATTTTAAATACCTCTTTTCAATATTTGTTAAATCAAAAAGAAAAAAAAAACTATATTTTCTACCATACATCACCAAAAACAACTACAAAAATGTTTCACTCTCAAATCCATTAAGAAAATTTTTCTAAGTTTTGAAATTAAACAATCAAAATTGAGTAAACTTAACATTTGTTTAGAACATTTATTTATTTTAAGACACTTTTGTTTTGTTTTTTATTTCTTTTCATTTTTGGTTAAAATAACATTTTGATTTATAGATATTAAGATTAAAAAAAGAGAGTCTATTATTTTAGTGTCTAAACTCTCAAAAATTTAATTTTAATTCTTTTAATATTAGTATCATTTTGGTGATTCATAAAATTTCAAAATTTAATTTTAATTCATAGACTTAAGATAATAATAATTTTCATTTTCATTTATGGCCTTAATCTAAACATTTTTTTTACTTTTTAAAAAAAATAAAATATCATTTTCTTCTCTAAATTTTAGTAGTACGTTTACATTTCCCTACTTTAACCTTTTTTTACATTGAAACCCTTGTTCCTTTTTAGTGTTTCTCATCCAAAGTTTTATTTCTCAAGGGAATTTCTAAGTCTAGTAATAGATCGACCTACTAATAACTTGAATATAAGACAACAACATGGTTAAAAATTGATCGATAATAATTGAGTCACTAATTTTGAGAGACCGGCAGAAATGCACATTATCTATTCTTTTTGCATTAACTAGCATTGTCAGCAAAAAAAAAAAAAAAAATAAATAAAGAAGCTAATGGTCACATATTTAATCCAAAAGAGTAGTAGCTCAACAACATCTTGTACATCCAAGAACTATGAGATGGCGAGTTGAATCTCTCACCCCAACCGTTGTAATCTAAAAAAAAAAATAATAAAAAAAAATGAAGAGATAGATCCAACCTTTAAAATTATATATTAGAGACAAAATTCTAATTTATTTCCTTGACAAAGACCAAATTTATAATTGAACTTATTTGTGGGCACATCATTCATTTTACACTTCTATTTGGGATAGCCTTTTTTGGAGACTTGTGCTGCGCCTTTGAGATGAGGGATGAGCCCTCGTGGAAGGGAACCTTTCTTACAAAATCTCTTCAGAATGAGGTGGAGAATTTTGGAATGCACTTTATCCAATTATACAAAACCCTTTTCTAACCAAAAATGGTCCTTTTTTGTGGTGAATGGTTTGAAATGTGCTTTAATTTTTTTCTTTTAAGAATAAAAAGAATTTGTTTACAAGGCTGAAGAGAATTCATCTGCAAGCCCAAGATTACGGTTGAGCTTGTCCAACTTATAGATAAGCAAGCCTAACCGACCAACCTGTCGGCTTAATCGGTTTGGAATTAAAAGAAACCAAACCATGAAATGTTCATTCAAGTGGAAGAAAAAAAAGGAAAGAACAATTAGAATTGTGTTCCATCCATTTTGTTTAAGTTCAACAACAATTGGGGGAACAATTGTGAGTTGGAAGTTCAAAAGAACTTTTAGGTTTCTCTGTGACTAACTTATAGCACACTTCTGGTGGTAAAACCTAGACAACCATTCTAAAGGAAAATCACGAACTTATCAGCTCAAAAGGAATATAAATTAATTACACCAGTCAAAATTTTAATTCTGCTCCCATTTTGACATATTGAATTTTCAACTCAAGTTCTTACCTCGTTTGATAAGATAATTCAAAGCCATCCAAGAAAATCGTGTAAGAGAAAGAAATAATTGGAAGGTGGAACGGCCACTCACAATCCCCTCCTTAATGTCCCTGGCTCTTCTAGCCAAAACTGGCTCAGCTGCCTTCATTTTTAGATTGGTTACTGTCATTTCCTGCACTGAGGCTAATCAAGTAAAAACGAATTCATTGCTCAAGATTTAATCAACACTTTGTGAGAAACAACAAACAAGAACCAAAGAAATCATAGAGAACCTGTTGGATTCATGTTTGTGAAGCGACGCAATCTCTCTTCGGCTACTCGAACGGCTCTCGTTGAACTTCTCACACCTTGGGTGATTTCTTGACTGCAAAAGATACCAAATTAACAATCCTTCGCAGCGTATATAAGTAATTATAGGACAAACAGGAGAACTAAAAAATCTAATGCCAACCCAAGATCACTAAGCTCCATGGTCAGATCACTAATTTCCATTCCAGATAACCGAATGGCTGCCATAGTGCCAGGAATTTCCTCCCTTGTGACATCCATGAGCTTCTCTAATGATTCAGCTGCTCTCTTGAATGCCTTTAACATCAAAACATTGGGAAAACACGCTATCAGTTAAAACCATTGCAGAATTTGAAAACATATGACAGTCTACAGACATGCCCATATGACATATCAAGTTAAATTGAAAACATATGTTAGTATTCAGGATTTAGAGTCATCCTCAATGGACCGCCTCATTAGTAGAGACTTGGGGTCCCTAAGGTATAATCCCGAAGGCCCCAGGTTCTAAAGCCAACAAGTGAGATTTGAATCTTGAAGCGGTACAGGTGCCCATATGTCTAGAGGGGCCATGGATTATCAAAATAAAAAAAAACTGGATTTAGAGTTGTAGAATACAAACCAGAAGGGTAGGGATTGCAGAACAAAAGAGCCAGGTTGCAGAAATAGCCGTCTACAAGGAAGATGTATAAATGCATAGTTATCAGTCCAACCACATTGCTATACTATACCTCCCAATTAGCAAGAAAAGAACATGAGATTTTCACAGCTTTATAAGAAATTCAAACGTTGAATCACAGCACAAGCTAAATCAGGCTTTCAGCAACAACTAAGGATCTTAGCATAATTTCCCGGCAAAGATCCTAATAATACCACAAGCATTGCAAGTAAAGCAAATTACCAACACAATAACGTATTTGCTCGCATATTTACAACTATTAGCGCCAAATAAACGTAAATATAAAACATCAGTGTATCTATAGCACAATATATATCAAATTTTGTTACTGTCAAAAAGGAAAGCAAACGCAAAATCTGGAGGGGCGGGGGAAAGTGTAGGTTTCAGTGCTAGGAAATACACAATGCTTATAAATTTCAAAGCAAGTCAAAAAAAAAAAAAAAAAATCTAAAGCTATCTGAATTAAATGCATGCAATTAGCTCTGTCGAGTTCAGATTCACAGTGAAGTGAAATCAATTAAAAGAGGTTGATTACCGCACAGGCGATGACATTAAGAACAAGGATGTGGCGTTGAGTTAGCGTCCTCGGAGAGAATTGAAGAAATGCAGGAGAAGAATGTCCAAGAGTTTCCGTATAGCACGATGAAGGCGACGGATCAGACGGCGATGATGATAGAGATTGAGCTCTTAGCGAAAGCAGAGGATGTCGACGATTTGGCAGCCTGAGATTGTACGATTGTCGGTAGAGTTTGACGTCGCTCGGCAGTGGATGAAAGGGATTGTGCTTCGCCGCCGCACACGGTGGCGGTAGTTCCAAAGCTCTGAACATTTCTTCTGTTGTTGATCTGCTAGGCTATTTCGGAGAAGATGTGAATATTCTGGGCCTGCCAAGAGACAAGCAGCTTGTAGTCCAGTTGTGTCAAAGGGCCCAAGACCAAAAATCAATTGCTAAATTAAAATGTGAGAAAATTATTATTCTCCAAATATCTCTAATCTTTTTTTTTAAAATTATTTATATATAAAAAAAATCAAAAATCCTACTAGCCAACCTCTTATTTTTGAATTCTAAAACAACTATCATCATTTTTGCTCACTTCAACAACTTTCAAAATTTTAAAAAGAAATCTGCCATAAATGTTTTTCAATTATTTTTGTAAACAAAAAAGAAAATTGTTAGATTTTTCAACGTTCTATCCTTAAAAAAAAAAAATTGAGGGTGGTATGATACCGGAAAAAGGCCGAGGATCTGCATTAACATTTTAAGACAAAGAAGGGTTTCATTTCATTTCCAATCTATCTATAAAAAAAAAAAGTAGTCAGTGGTGTCGAACGATGAACGGAAGAAATTGAAATTTCATTCAATGGAGACAACTCTCGTCATAATTGCTTTTAATTGATACTGGAATGAAAAAAAATTGACTTACAAAATTGCGCAAATCAATATTGCAAATGGAATTACCCTAGACCAATTGAAGCAATCAATTGGATGGGCGATCCAAGGGTTCTTGCATTTACAAAGGACGGTGCCGAGAAAAGTAAGGTTATAAACTTGAAGGAGAATCGTGATGTACCACAAAATGAAACTTATTTTGTCGATTGGAGAGTCTCGGTCAGTCAAAGATTTTATGCATATTGAGAGGAAGAGGTCAATATTAGGTATAGAAGGCGCTATCTCTTCTTAATTCCTTCCAAACATAAAATTGGTAATTACTAAATCTCATCTGCCGCACCTTTTTTGACACTTCTTCAATTGAAGAAAGTCTCCAATTGGATGTGCATTGTAAAACAAGATTATAAACTTGAAGGAGAATCATAACGTAGAGTGGATGTACAACAGAATGACACTCGATCGATAGAAACTTCAGTATCTCTAGAAACAATAAGAAGTCAATATTTGAAGAAGAGGAGGTCAATATTCGGTGTAGAAGGAACTATCTCTTCAACTTCCAAAATTTAAAGAATATGGTTTAATCCCATTCAAATATAAAACTAATCCGGCCAGAGGTAATTATATATATTTTTTGAAGTAAAGTTGCAATTGACATCATGTAAGACATATATGTACAATAAACAGTGATATTAAAAAAAAAATCTCAACAACTTTTTAAATTTCAAATAAAAACCATTAATGACAATTGTCAAATATTTATATTTTTTTGAAAGGGCCAATAAATATATTTATTTAACAATTTTTTAAAATGTAATTAGGTATCCAAAATATATATAAATGTCCAAAAAACAGTTTAAATACAAATAGGTAGTTCAAATTTTTCTCCCATCAACTAATTTTGTTTTATTTTTTTAAAAATCATCAAATATATTTATTAAACAAATAGTTAGTTAGGGAGGACTAGGGGTGTTCAAAGAACCCGAAAAATCGGACCCAATTTGATGGGTTGGGTTAGGTTATAAATTTATTTGGCTTGGGTTGAGTTCAAATAAATGAAAATTTATGCGTTGGGTTGATTTACTTAAAATTAATTTGAGTTGGTTCGAGCTAACATGAATTTATTGTTAAATAAATATTTTTTTTCACCTATAACAAAATTATATATGCATATATTTATTTTATTTAAAAAAAATTTTGTTTTTCAATTTTTTTAAAAATAGTCTTTATGATATATATAATGATATAAATTGAACTTGAATGATTAATTAATGTTATTGTGTTGATTTTTTGTTTGAAATGAAAACAAAAACTACATGTTGACTCGACAAACTCAATGAGAAAACATATACTTTTGGGTGCTCAAACATATAGAATTGTATAGGTTAGTGAATTGGGTTGGGTTGGGTTACGTTCATAAATGTGTTGGTTGGGTTGAAAATTTGATAAATTCAAAATTTTGAGTTGGTCTAAAACTTACCCTCAACCCGAACCAACCCAACTCATGTACATCTCTAAAGATGATCTTTTCTCATATTTCTTATTTTATTTAAAATTAAATTAACATTAAGAATATTTGTGTCCATAATTTTAATATAATAAAATTCAGAAAAAAATAGTCATAAATTTAAGTTTTATTTCCATTTATTCCATTATTTCATAAAATGTAACCATTTTTCTAATTATCCCAAAATTATATCTAAATAAATATAAATAAAATCGAATAATTACGGTGGAGATGTATTTTTACACCGTTTGAATAAAAGAAAATCAAGCTGCTTCTGTAGGCTTGTATTCTCTAAATTTATGAGTGTTATTATAAGTTTCTTGTATTAGCAAATTAATAGATCATAATGAAAGAGATGTAACTTAATAATATTATAAAAAGCTAAAAAGAGTTTTTTTTTTTTTTCAATGCCCTTTCAAATATGGTATTTCATTGGATTCACCGTCATTAAGATAAATTTTTAAAGGTATTAAAATGTCTTAATCACTATGTTTATATATCATTTTTTTTATTCAATCTTTTTTTTTTTTTAGTGAAAGTTTATAGTTGAGTTTATGTATGTTTTATATATTTTTCTTGGCTAAATTTCTTTTTTCTTTTTTCTCATGAAATGAAGGTTGATATTTGAATCTTAAGTTTGTTTTGTATAGTATCTTTGGTTATAACTTTATTTTTTTTTCATGAAAAATGTTTTGATTGTACGTATATTCATATATTTTTTTTATGTCTTTTTATATAGTGTGCAATAAGTAAAAAAGTCCCTACCTTTTGATGCGTCTTGTGCTTCAGGCTAGGCTCATTGCGTCCTGAGCTTTTTAAAACACTGTTCACTCTTCAAATTTTCTTTATTGGATCAACTACTCATTTATATTTTAAAAAGATTTTGATATTAAATTAGTTACAGTGAGATTATATCTAAAAATTAATGATCTAGAGAATGACTTGTCTATCTCAAATTTCTAATAAAAGATGCTCAACATTATCTCTCAAGTTTGAATTTTAGAACGAACACGAGTGTCCCAAATATATGTGTGTCAAACGTTAAGTTAAATGATTGTCTGATGAATGTCTTTCATTTATTGGCTATTAAAAATAATCTCAATTCAATCTTTCTTGCTTAAAAAATTGTATGTTCAAACTTTTTACTTTTAAAAGTTGTTAGAATAGATTATATGTAAATTTGAAAGGATAATAAGTTTTTGTATTTCAATAGAATAATATTTAGAAAAGAGAATATTTAAACTTATGATATTTGTGACAATATTAAATAAGTGGTAAAGCAAAAGGAAGTTTTTTTTTTTTCTTTTTTTTAATTTTGTATTGTTTGAAGAAGAATTTGGTGCTTGTAACACCACAATTGTGTAGGAGAGGCAGAATGCGTGCCACGTGTCCCAAAAATTCAGAACCAATACCCAAACGTATTTGAATATTTTAGTGTTCATAACGTTTAAACCTAATTTATAACGCATAAAGACAGATATTTTTTTCTCTTGATTTTTTGTTCTGGGTTTTAAATAGAAGGAAAAAATGGGTGTAAAGAGGGTGGACAAATAAAAAGATGAAAAAGGAAGAAAAAAAAAGAAAAAGGAAGATCATAAGTTTTTTTTTTGACACAAAACTTTTTACTTTTAAAAGTTGTTGAATAGAGTATATGTAAATTTGAATGTAATAATATCCAGAGAAGGGAAATTAAGTTTTTCTATTTCAATGTAATAATATCCAGAGAAGAGAATGATTTAAACTTATGATCTTAAACCTATGGTATTTGTGACAATTATTAAATAAGTGGTAAAGCAAAAGAACGTAAAGTTTTTTTTTTTTTTTTTTTTGTAATTTTGTATCTTTTGAAGAAGAATTTGGTGCATGTAACGCCACAGTTGTGTAGAAGAGGCAGAATGCATGTCACGTGTACCAAAAATCCAGAACCAATAGTCAAAACGTATTTGAATATTTTATTGTTCATAACGTTTAAACCTAATTTATAACGTATGAACACTGGTATTTATGCTCTTGATTCTTTATTTTGGGTTTTAAATAGAAAGAAAAAAATGAGTGAAAAGAGGGTGGACAAAGGAGAAGAAAAAAAAGAAAGTCCACTTTAATGATTTGGAATCTTTTTTGTATTTTTGAATTATAAATTGATATTTATAAAGTGATTATACAGGACGACCGAAAGATAAGTTTTCTAAAATTGATCTAACTAATGCATGACAATGATGTTTTAAATCAATTCTAGAGAACTTATCTCTCTACCATTGTCCTATATAGATAATCATTTTAAGAATATCAATTAGGAATCTATTCTGCATGTAGTCCATGTGTTGAATCTGTTTTTTTTTTTTTTTCTTTTTGGTAAAGTATAAATTTAATCTGGTAATTCAAAAATATAATTTTGCTTCTATAATAATTGAATGGACTCAAATCAATAACTTTTTAGTATTTATAGTGACGTTAATACCACTTCAAATATCTAAAATGTAATCAAATTAATTTGGAAAAATTAAACTTTAGTCCACAAAATTTAAAAGTTATAATTTCATTTTTATAGTTCAATTAAAACCCTAAAAAACAATCATGTTTTTGTATATCACTTTCAAATTAAGTATATAAATATAACTATCAATGTATAAATGATGTCATTTTTTGTCCATTAATTATTTCAAATTTTGATAGTTGACAAATAAATAATAACTTCCATGTATTTAATTTGTATTACAAATCATATATACTACTTTTTCAAAATTTTGTCAAACTATTTGAATTAAATTCTAATTTTATTTTAATTATTAAGCATCGGAAACAGATACTAAAGGTTCCAAGAGGTGTCACAGTTGGTTGAAAGTTTTACAAAACGGTTCGACAATAAAGTTGCCAACTAAACACTTTATCGAGTTCAAGAAAAGCTGCTCTGCCACTCGAAGGATCGAAACTCACCAAAATTAAATTCTAATTTTTAAAATAATAAAAGTTGTCTCTAATTTTCTTTAAATTATAGGAATCAGATTAAAAGTTTATCTTTTTTATATTTATGAATGGCCAGAAATTAAAAAAAAAAAAAAAAAAAAAAAATCCATATGGACTTGCATAGATTTCAATTATTCTTTAACACAGACAAATTGGATAGATTTCAATTATTCTTTAACACAGAAAAATTGGATAACCTACGATATATAAATTAAAAAAAAATCAATAAAAAATCAATTTTTAAGTAAATAATAATGATGAATTAAAACTAATAATCTTTTAATATTATATTGACCACTAGATCCATCTATCAACCCCACAAAAACATTAAGCATTCCCCACCTTGCATGTTGATGTTCTTTTCGAAACACAAGCAAAAGGCCAGGAGTAGACAGAGGCATAGGAAAGGATGAGACAAATTCGGATGTTTCTCCAAAATCAGTCGGTAAAGGTCTTGCATGCCCCTCAAACATGGAGGGCCCACCAAACATAAGATTTCTGGCTCCGCCCTGAAATATTATTCATGATACAAGAGAGAATAGGTAACCGTGTTTAATTAAACAATTTCTAATTATTATGGATTAATATCATATCTGAGTTCATTAGGCTAAAGCAAGTGTGAATGATATCTCTGAATGTGCTATTTGGATGTAACTTAGAGTGCATCTGTTCTTTAATGGTGCCTTGTGCATCACAATTTTTTTTAATTTTTTTTAAGTGAATCACAAATGGGGACTGCATGCAGCTGAACTGATTGTCTCTTAAAACTGTGGCAGCTTCATGATTCAGTGGATCCTCATTGTTTGGTTCCTGGTACCAAATTTTTAGAACAGGATAAGAACACTACTTATAACTCTGTGCTCACGATATTGCAATCTAAATCATTGTTAATTGATCTTAGTCAAGGTGCTTGTAAACTAACCAGGTTACTTACGCATATCAAAAGAAAATGTGACCGTTTACTAATATGGTTTATATATTGTTGCATTATGTAGATTATCAATTTACATAAAAGTTGTTAGTTGACATAATTAAAAGAGGATTTTTCAGGTAGAACAAAAAAAATCAAAAAATTTCATGAAGGCAAAATTCTGAAAATATTTCCTATGTAGCAAAATTGAATCGTTTATATAAAATGACTAAAATGCTCTCGCCTCAATCAGTTCAACCATTAGCTTCAATCAATTCAGTTGATAGTCTTTAATCAGTATTTTAACTTCGCCTGATAGCCTTCAACTCAGTTGTTCAGTAGTCTTCAATCAATAGTTCAACTAATTGACTCAATCAATTCACTTATAGATTCAATCAGCTCTCTAACGATCTTACGTCCACCTCGACTATTCTCACGTGACAATCACCTTATGCACCTTAAGGCCCTTCTTAACCACTTAACTATCATTAAAATCCATAATACACAGTACTTAGGCAAGGTGGTCACCATGGATTGAGCTATGGTCTTATAGTTTTCAAGGACCCCTTCGACCACTAGATCAATTCATAATGGTTAATAGAATTCGAGACGAAGAGCTTTCTTAAATTAGTTTGGGAAAAAGTACAAGATTTTCAAGTGCTTTGGAAATTTGCAATTTTCTTTTTATACATCAAGAGTAACTAGGTTAGTTTTCATTTCAATCTCTAGTTCTGAGTAAAAGATCTAGACGGTTAATTGAATTAAACATTAATTAACAAAAAAAGAAAATACCATCCACTAGTAGGAAACAGTTTGAAAGGAAGGTTGTTTAAGTAAGAATCTTTGGGGGAGAATTCTCGCAAATAATACTCTCATCTGTCTTGACACCTCAAAGTTCATGAGTTTATTCTTGCCATTGGTAAAGATTATATTACATGATTTTGGTAAATTAAGCTTACTAATATCTACAATAAATTAGTCACCAACAATAACTGAGCAAATATATATAAATGTGATATAACCCATTAGAAAATTGTTGAAAAAACTATTTAAACTCAATAAA
>JBBMEG010000024.1:2981305-3001077 GCA_037832605.1 Cyclanthera cordifolia
GGAGAAGTTTTTTCCACCATCATTTTTCACAATAATGGTTCACCTTGTGGTTCATCTTGTAAGAGAGAGAGAATTTTATGGACCAGTTTATTTGAGGTGGATGTATCATTTTGAAAGATATATGAAGATTTTGAAAGGTTATGTTCGTAATAAAAATCGACCAGGGGATGCATTGGAGAAAATTATATAGTGAAGAGTCGATAGAGTTTTGCTCTGAATTCTTACAAGGAGTAGTATCTATTGGATTGCGATCATCAAATAATGCAGATGCAAATAAGATTGATCGATCATTATCTACTGCCAATTATAAAACACCAACTAAGAATATGATTGATCAAGCTCATTGTATGTACTACATAACTTAGACGTTGTGTTTTCATTTGTAGATCAACACATGCATTTGTTGTCTAAATTGAATCCTTGTAGGTCTAGAAATAAAAAATAGCATCAAGATAAAATATTATCGAAAATTCAGTACTTGGTTGCGTGATCGTGTTGGGCTCGCTTTAGGGGTTCAGAACAATTCTATATCATCTACGTTGAGGTGAGTATCACATGAACCTCGTTTAGAAGTGACCACTAATAATAGTTATATGGTCAATGATATTCAATATCATACAAAAAATCGAGATGATCTTAGAAGCGTGCAAAATAGTGGAGTTTTGATAACGACACAAACTTTGCAAGTTTCTAGTTCGAAAGACAAAAATCCCCTTATGTTAGAAATGACTTTTTATGGCATACTTCAAGAAATTTAGGAGCTTGATTATCATAATTTTAAAGTCGTTTATTCAAATGTGATTGGGTGAAAAATAATTATGGAATTAACGTAGACGACGTTGGATTTACAATAGTAGACCTTAACCGCATTAGACATAAATCCGACTCCTTCATTTTAGCCACTCAAGTGAAGCAAGTATTCTTTAAAAAAGATCCACTTGATCATTGTCGATCGATGGCTTTGATACCTTCACAAAGAATGGTTGAAGATCATATTCATGATCAAGTTGATACCGGCCAAGATTGTGGGTACAGGGTCATCGAAACATTGTCTAATATTATTTATGATGACCCGTTCACCTATATTAGAAATGATTGTGAGGGTACATGGATAAATAAATAGGTTAGTGATTGTGATGATGACTTGTTCACTTATATATTAATCATTCTGGAAATAATTTAACCAATTATATATTCTATTAACATATATTCTCTTTGTTGTGCATATTGACATCATGTCTAGCTCGGAGAGCGATCATGTTGATGGTACACCCGTGAACAAACCTGCTCAAAACAGTTTCACTAGAGGCGTGACAGTCTTGCGTGAGCTCAGAAAAGAATGGCTAGAAAATGGCGCGTAGTTCAATATAACTCTATGGGTCAAGAAATTGGAGATAGTGCAAAGAAATTGCATAGTTATATTGGTGTAAGTGTCAGATCACATATACCTCTCACCTACGATACTTGGACAGATGTCCCGATCAATTAAAAGAGAATGTATGTGATTGCATAGAGGTAAATACTTAACTAAATATTATCATGTATTATATACTATAACTAGCCCGATTTTATTCTATTTTAAAGAGATGTCATTTCAGGTGGATCCTATGTCCAAACATAGGATCATGATGTCTATGGCGAGAACATTCAGAACATTTAGATAAAATCTCACTAAAGATTATATCAAGCCGTTTATAAACAAAACCATGAGAAGTTAGTACATTCACCTACTAAATACCCATACATCACACAAGAATAGTGGAATTATTTTGTAAATATTCGATTATCAGAGGAACTTGAGATAACTACTTAATTCTTTTGTATTTTGTATATTATTTTAATGTTTATCATATTACTAATGTGATAAAACATAGAAAAATAGTGAACATCAGAAAGAGAGACGAAATCTTCTTAAATATCCTCACAGTATGACCAGAAAGGGTGATTCCCAACTCGGTCATGAGCTAGTAAGAATTATAAACCTTAATATATATTATATGTTATGATTATTTTATTCCACTTTACTAATTCATTATTTGGTGGATTTATGGTGTAAATATTAAATCTGATCCATCCTCACGTGCACTACTATGGATGGAAGGGCGAAAGGAAAAGGATAAAGTGCATGTCGATGAAGACACGATTAAAGCCTCCAATCGAATTGTAAGGATGTTTATTTGATAGTACAGTTAACACTTCAAATTTCTGATGGATTAATTTAATTAATTGATAATATTTTCATTTCAGAATAAGTTGGAAAATGCACATCGAGGTGACGATATTTTGACTGAAGCCTTGGGAACACCCGAGCATCGAGGACGTGTTAGAGATGTGGGTCAATTTTTAGCTACATTTGGGCTACTTACGATCAACAAATACTCGATAACTACTTACTAGTAGACGATAATAGTTTTGCATCGATTTTGGGAAATCAAAATCAAGAAGAGCAAATTAAGAATCTTACTGATCGTTTTGACATGATTACTGATGTCCAACAACATGTCTTCTTTCCCTTTAATACTGGGTATGCATTTTTAAATTTTAAACTTCGTAGCGTGTCTTCTTTCCATTTAATACCAGCTACTTAAGATGGTACTGTTTCTAATCCTCTTTATGTCGTTTTAGGCACCATTGGATTTTAGTAATCTAAATTCATGAAGGTAGGGCTGTTTATATTATGAACTCACTCGGTCAGAAGGCGCCCGATGATAGTTTAGCTCATATTGTAAATACATAAGTTTTTTTTTTTTGTTTTTGGTAATTTTTTTTTTCAATTAGCTTATTATTCTAACGTTTTCACTTTTGTTCTATAGTTCTTATCGATTGCGGCAATCAAAGAATGAGTTTAGATCCACAAAATTAACATTGAAATCAGTGAAGGTACGTAAAAAATATCATAGATTTGTTCAATTCTTGTCATGTACAATTATTATATTAATGATAAAATTTTGTTCACTAGTATCCTCGTCAATTGGGATCAATAGTGTTTGGATATTATGTCCAATTGTTCATGCTAAAGATAATATCCAACATGCGCACCCAATAAATAAACTGATATGTTTTTGTTTTATTTCATTCACAATTTTAGTTTATATATTCTGCAAAACTTTTTGTTTACTAATTTCGAAATATTGTGTTATGCTTTATTTTAACTCCACGAAACCATACACTCAAGAAGATATGGATGAAGTACGAATCGAATGGGTAGACTTCATAGGTAGATTTTTATTACGGAACAAAGATTAGTTATTGTATAGCATTTTCGATATTGTTTATATATATTATGAAAATATATTGTGTATTTTGATTATACTCAAGAATATATTGTTTATTGTTTACTAACGTAGTCTTTATATATATATTATGTAAAACTCTACGGCGAGACAAAGTCTCTATATATTGTGGATTTTGATTTTTGTTAGGATATTATGTGATTTCTGGAATTTCCAGGATTAACACATTTTTTTGTAATCTTAAATTTTCATCGTTATGCTGCTGAAATTTCAGTTAATTTAACAAAAGTTAGATGTTATATTATGTTCGTAAAGATGAGTTTAGAGGTGAATACTAGGTAAAATTTTGGAGGTTTGACATTTTCAAGGCATTTTTCTTACTATATTTGCCTTGAAATAGACAAATCATCACTTTGCTTTTTTTTTTTTATACAAGTTTTGAGACTTTTAATGTCGGTCACAAATGGTGACCCGGTGACCCATAAAAGATATTATAATAAAAGCAAGTTTTAAATCAAAATGACATCATATAGCACATGGTGACCCACACGAACTAATCTATTTTAAAAATTAAAAAATATATTTTTAATATCGGGCACAAAAAACGACACCATATAGCATTGGTATCGCTCCAAACCAACACAAAAAAGAGACACTAAAGGCTTTTAGTGTTGGTCGAGACCAAAACTATATACCATTGGTGTCGCTCTAAACCAACACCAATGAGCGATACCAGAGACTTTTAGTGTCGATCGTGACCAACACCAATACTTTACGGTGCCGATCGTGACTGACACAAAAGTCTTCGTTGTCGCTCATCTTGCATGACACCAAAGCTTTTCGGTGTCGATTTTTGCCCGTCAATAAATGTGTCCATCACAAAATGTCTTTAATGTCACTTGTATTGATGACGGTCGTTTGTCCGACACCACTTATGAAAGATGTCGGCATATGACTGACACTAAAACTCCGATTTCTACTAGTGTCTATATGATTATGTTCATTATTCTGTTCGATATCACTTTGTAAACTAATAACACTTATTATGTTCTAGATTGTAAGTGATATCACAGTATATAAACTGATTTAACTTGCAAAAGACGCATATGAAGTCCATCGGTTTAGTGATTGAAGTATATCAGTTTAATGGTTAAAGTTTATCAAAGAAATGATTTAAGTCTAACAGTAAAATGATTTGAAGCCGATCACAGAATTGAATGAAGTTCATCAGTTTAATGATTGAACTCCATCAGCCAAATTGATGAATGAAACTCAATTAGTGAATTACCTGATGAAACCTACTAATAACACTAATTATGCTCTTGATCATAAGTGAGTATATAATGTATAAATGATTTTTTATATATTTTGAACTCTGAATGTGAATAAAATGATATCACTTTGTATGTATTCTCTTGTATATCACTTTGTAAGCTTGTGGATCAACAGTTAATAAACTTTTACTGATTGAATAGTTTATTTTTACTGATTGAATTGTTAATGTTGATTATTTCAACATAGTTAGAAAGAGATTAAGTTAAGTTGTTTAAACAGATGGAAAAAAAATGAGAATTGTTTTAAGGAGTTTCATCTTCATCTAAGAAGATGAAAAAGAAACCAAATTACAAGAAAAATGATGCTTTTAATTGAGAAAAGCGAATGAAATCGTCCGGCCAAAATAAATATGTATAAAAAAAAATAGAAGTAATAAACATATTAAAAACAACTTAAATGATGTAGAATTCGAACATTTTAGGATGGAGCGATTTGGGCATTTCATAGACATCAAGGCCACCAAACTACCTAACCAATTGCTTTCACACCTTGCTTTAAGGCAATGTGAAACAACAAAAAGGATATGTTGACATTCAATCTCGAAGGTCATCTCATCAAATTTGGAATAAAAGAATTCAACATCATAACAAGTCTGAATTGTGAACAGTTTCCCGTGGAAGAAGTTTATGAAGACTCTGACAGTAAGTTAAAAAAGTGCATTGTTTAAGAATGTAGATTTTGTTGATAGAAACAAGCTAGTCCTTGCCTTTAGCCTTCAATCACAAGTAACCCTGTCAAATGAGTTCTTAAAAGTTAAGTTTGCCAATCTTTATCTTGAAGAGTGTTTGCTACTCCCTAGACAAGGCCATAACAAAATCAACCCAAATCATTTTAAAATAATAGATGATGAGGTAAATTTAAAAAAATTCCATAGGGTAGAGAGTGCTTTAATTTTACACTAGAATATTTTAAGAAATTTACCAAAGACAATAGGACGTCAATTTCTCTCCAAGGATTCCCTTTGGTACTCATCTTTTGGGCATTTGAAGTAATTACATTATTGACGGAGAATGAAATAGTAAAGAACATTGAAACAATAGGCCCTAGAATAACAAGACGGGAAATTCATTATTCAAGATATTGGTAGATATTGAATGACAAAGTTTTTAAGGTTGTAGAGGTAAACTTTTATATTCATTAGTGATTGAAGTCTATTAGTCCACATAATTGAAGTATATCAGAGAAAATGATTGAAATCTATCAGTATAATGATTGAAGTTGATCAATGAAAGATTGAAGTTCATCAGTGAAGCTGATTGAAATCTATCAGTGCTCTCGTTCCACTGATAGGCATATCTCTTGTGGCTATACAGTCCACTCATAGTCGCCGAATAGGATTGGTCCTCGTGGTGCTGTCGTTTCTTCAATGAGACATGAAACACTAGGTTAATGTTGGATTCTGGTGAAAGTTCCAAAAGGTATGCCACCTTAACAAAAATTTAGGTGTCAACTTCTCATGTTGTTTCTTAGCTATGCTTGTCAATATAGATGTATTTTCAAAAAAACTATATTCTCGCCTTGAAACTCGATGTCTTGCTTCAGTTTGTCTGCTGAACACTTCATTCTTTCCTAAGCGTATCACAGATGCTCTTTAATTTTATCCAGCATGGCATCACGTTCCTAAGTTATTCATCTAGAGTGGCCTTGGTGGTTTTATGGTCGCCATAGTACATTACTAGTGGAGGGGGGATTTCATACACGACTTGAAAAGGGAACACATTAAATGATGAAAGGAACATCGTGTTATACCAGAACTCGGTCCATGGTAGCCAGTCAGCCCATTTCTTAGCATTTCCTCTACATTAACATCTTAGAGTCGGAATAACTCGGTAAAAAAAAATGATTAATGAAGATCTTGTCTCGGTCAGACACAATTGATCATGAGAACTCGTGTAGCCTGACTACCACTTTAATAAAAAGGCTTGCTACAATTTTTGTCGTAAATGGTTGTTTTATTGCCAAGTTGGGAAGGCCATCTATAATGTCCACGAAGATATCCTCCAAAATTCAGTCTGGCCTCGGTAGTGCTTGTAGAAGACTTGTTGGTGACTGCGAGGATGATTTGTTTCTTTGGCAAATGATGCCTTCCCCGTAGTAATTCAGAACATCAAACTTCATCCGCACCCAACAGAGTTTGTCAGTGAGTCGATTATAGGTGCGCAGGAACCCAGAATGGCCTCCCAAAATAGAGTTAAGTATGTGTGGCACTGCCTTCTCATTCTTAATCTGCTGAAGGTTGGGGTCGCTATCTACTTCTTGTCGAACCGTCTCTTGGTCAAAGATGGCATAATGAGCATAATCAAACGTGGTGCCGGGGAAAACTGGGCTAGGCCATCTTTTACCTTATCCTCTAGCCCTGATCCATAATGAATTTCGAAATCTTACCTCAAAAGTTTGTACAACCACTTCTGATATTCGGGTTGAACATTCCTTAGTTCTATCTGGTGTTTTAGAGCTTGATCAGTTCAGACTATAAATCTGTTGCCTAGCAAATATGGTCTCCATCTTTAGATTGCGAGCATAATAGCCACGAGTTCTCTTTCATAAACAAACTTGGCTTGGTTTCTTGGGGACAATGTGTGGCTGAAGAAGACTATCAGCCTTTGTCATTGAGTGAGAACCCAGGCTCGTGCCCAAGGCATCAATCTTCATTATGAATGGGATCTCGAAGTCATGAAAGATTAATACTAGTAAAGTGGTGATGACTCTTTTTAGAGTTGTGAAAGTCTATTAACCAACTTCGTCCCATTGGAAAACTTCATTGCCAGTTAGGCAGTTAAGTAGGGCCACCGTGGTCCCGTAATTGGCCACAAATCATTGATAGTATTTGGTAAGGCCGAGGAATCCTCTTAGCTCTCGTAGGTTTGTCGGGGTAGGCCACTCCGTCATGGCGTGAATTTTCTCTAGGTCTGCCTCCTCAATCTGTTCTCGTTCGCATTGACACTTCTTTAAGTTTGCCACTAGCTAGTGATCTCAGAGCATGGTAAGGACCATTCCAACATGAATTACATGTGTGTCCCAATCCGAACTGTAAATAAGATTATCATAAAAAAACCATAATGCACCTTCTTAAGAACGGATGGAATATATCATTTATGAGAGCTTGGAACGTTGTCAGGGCATTGGTAAGGCCAAACAACATGACAAGGAATTCGTAGTGGTCAGCGTGTGTTCTAAACAACGTCTTCTCTGTCTTCTGTATTTATGCTTATTTGGTGATTACCCCGACTTGAGGTCTAATTCGGTGAAGAATTTGGCTCCTTGAAACTTGTCTAATAGCTCCTCAATCACGAGAATTGGGAACGTGTCAAGGATGATGGTGTTATTGAATACTCGATAGTCCATGCAAAACCTCCCGCTGCCATCTTTTTTCTTTACCAATAACAATGGGTGGAATATGGGAATGTGTTGTCGAATGATGCAGCCTGAAGCATTTCCTCTATCAACCTTTCAATCTCGGTCTTTTGAGTGTGCAAGTATCATTACATTCTTGCATTAATGGGTTCAGACCCCTCTTTTAGGTGTATTTGATGATCGGTGCCTCTTGCTGGTGGCCGACCGTGGGGTTCTCGAAAAACATCCTGATAATGTTCTATCAGTTCTTAGAATTCTATTGACAGCTATGGTACCAGGCCTCCATAAGTGAACTCCTCATTTCTATTAGCCATCAAAGCTCTCAACTCCACCAAAACACCTCCGCTCGCACGAGAGTTGGATCCCCCTCATTTTTTTGTCACCTCGATTGATAGTGATTCTCAATGCCTTCTAGTGTACAATCTTACTCCCAACGTTCTTAACCATGTCATTTCTAATATCACATCGATATTACCCAACTCTAAGGGCAAGAAGTCTTTGCTTATGGATATCTCCTCCAACTCCATAGCTACAGCTTTACAACTTTTAGTGCTACTCCATTTCCCATCACGACTCTGAAATGAGTTGTTTTTGTGAGGGGTAGACTTAGTTTCTCGACCACACTTGTGATTATGAAGTTATATGTGGCTCTACAATCTATTAGGACCAACACTTCCTATCCTCCGATCTTCCCCTTGAATTTAATTGTACCTGATGAAGAGAATCTCACCACCATATTCAGAGATAGTTCTGCAATTTCGGCAACGAACTTACCCCTTTCATTTTGTTGTCTTTGTTACCTTTTCGTAGGTGGCCTCCTCGTCAATTATAACAAGCACTCAAAGTACTTTGTTCTTACACTTATGGCCTATGAAAAATCATTCGTCGTACCTATAACATCTACGAATTCCTTCCTAAGTACTCTGTTCTCCTTCTTGCTTTGAAGTTTTGAATCAGTTAATTTTCAAAACGATGTCTCCTTTTTAACACTCTTGTTTTGAGAAGACGTCATAGACTTAACTGAGTATGCATCCTATCCTTTAATGTTTGAGCGACTCGATGATGAATTGAGGGCGTTGAACTTAGGTTAGACCTCCCTAAAGGTGGCTTATGTTGAAACTTGTGGGTCAAGAGGTTGAAGACCATGTGTGGCTTCTTAGGGCTCGCTGTTTGTCCTATACCCTTTGGGCTGCTTTCATCATCGCCTTAAGCCCATGTGGTTCATAGCATATGACCTCTGTTCAAATCCTTTGCGATGACTTGTTAAGAAAAGTCTCTTCCTTGACACCTTGGGGAAGACCTTTTAACGAGAAAATCAGTTTGGAACTCTACCCTATATTATGCTACCGTTCCCTCTTTTCGAATGGCCAGGAACCTGGCACAGAGAGATCCTTCTTGGGCCAGTTTGAAACGATGTATGAGTCTTAGTTTAAGGTCGCTCCATCCTTCAACTGGATTGCTTTCCTCTTCGTATTGCAACTAGTGCAATAATTCCCCACTAAAACAGACTGCTGATACTATTATTTTCTATTTTTCAGTTAGGTGATGAATATCAAAATACCTGTCTACGCAAAAAAGCCAATCATTTGGGTTTGTCTTGTCAAACTCTAACATTTTGTGTCTCTCTTTGTTCATTGACCTATTCTTCATTCTTACCATTGTTACTGTTTGATCTCTATATTCAATCTCAAGAGGTTTCCACTTGTTGGCCATAGCATCGCTACGATTTTTGTTCATAGTGATTCTATTGCCATGTCGTGCTCACGTGCAATGTGTTTTTATTCTTTCGTGCCAACAAATAACCTCTGTATACTCATATTCATCTTCGCCAAGCGTTCCTCCAACGCCGAGGCAACTTCTTTATTACCTCTCCATTTTTGCTTCTTCCATCACCTTCCCCCGCCCCTATTCAACGAACTCTTAGTTCATGTTGAACTTGCTCATGCACCAATTTGTTAGCACACTAGATAAGAAAATTTTTGATGAAATTACTTCAAGTCGCAATACATCAAATTATCACCAATTCTAGAGGGTGATAACTCTCCAGAGATTACCGAAGTAATACAAAATACAACATAACATAATCAAGCTTAACTCATAAACATCATATAAATAACTCCAAATCAAACACCAAAAATCTGATATCCAACAACTAAAAACACTTTAGTAGACGTGACATATTGGTGGCCTAACACTGTCCTAAAAGAAATTTAATTTCTACAAACCTGCAACCTAATATATATATTTTTAATTGAATAAATATTATGGGTTTAAAAAGAAATATGCTTAGTTGCATGTATTACTGAACAGACGGTTAAACTCCACTTTATCTCACGTCTTTCATTTACATACTATTCTATAAAAATAAATGTACAAACATCATAACTCCGGAAAGAACTAAATGCCAGAAATCTCAATCTAAATGGAAAAACTCAAGTATAGTGCAAAGTTAGTTGAGACAACAAATGAATTGGCGTTGGTTAAGACATTATTGTACTCTTTTTTCGTAAACATAAACTAGAGTTTTAATTCAAAATGATTTTCCTTATTTATAATGGGAGGGCAAGCAGTGAAAAGCCGGCAAAAGCTTTTAGTTGTGAAACATATTTACACAGATATCCATCCATTATCAAACAAAAACCCCTGGTATTTGGGACTGCGTATAGTATACTATGGCACACTGGCATTTTCCCAGGCCCATCCACTAGTACTACATGGCTGTTTCCAATTGGTTCAGTTATCCGTAGAACGCATCTATTGTAAGAGTTCTGTTCCTGTGCAAGCAAGCAGCAACCACCCTCATGAGGAGTCAACTGCTGTCAATCCCATGCTCCTGTCTCCAACTAGAAGGCAGGTTAGATTGTGATGGCTGCCTTCTCATTGCAACTCCTTCACTACCAGAGGATGCACCATAATACCATTCAATATTCAAAATCCTTTCACACAACCTCCATTCCATCTCTCTCTATGAATAGTTATGCTATTATTAAACAAAATTATAATGAGCCACTAAGTCGGACAAAAGGGGGTTTCCTTCATATTTACATCTCATCTCTCTCATATGTACACAATATTCCCCCCAAACTTGCTACAAAATTCCTAACCCTGCAACCATATTTGTTCACCTATACAACTATGTTGCTACGAACCATGTCCAAATTTGATTCAAACTGTCCTCCATCTCCCCTCCCACCCTAACAGAACAAAATGTAATAATATAATTAATTAAATAATTGCCTCCTCTGATACGACCTCATTTGAACCAGCACAATGGCTGCGCCTACTAATACGTGAAAGTTCATTTGTTGGTAGGTCTGCACCACCCAAATTGGTGCCATCTTATTTTTTTTAATAGCGTGGAACATAATTACTTACTAAAATATCTAATCACTACCAGCCCTGATAACATCCTCCACTGCTGCGTTGCAAAAGAAACACCTCTGAAAGTTCAAAAGATGTCGGGAAATACAACCGTAGCACGAACGGTGAGAGCAAGGCTTAAAACATGCATCAGCTTCACTGGCATAGCAGATGCAGCATATGCTATCATTATCACCTGTTAGGTCACTGAATGCTGAGTTATCAAGAGCTACAGACTCCTTCCGATAAAGAAGAAGACTAAGAAAGTTCTCCAGTCGTTCAAGTTTTTCAACATAACCATCACCCCTAAAGGAACCAGCCTGTACATATCACTGATAACAGTTAGGAAGTTCATTTAGTAGAAGAAGAAAAAACTGTCATTCAAGAAGATGGCTACACAAAACAAAACACAAAAATATAAATGAGAGAGAGAAATGACTAACCCAGTTGTAATCCAACAGAAGCCGAAATCCACAGTTTACAGTATCAAGACATTCCATGCTTGCGAAAATACCAACAACGTCATTATACTCTTTGTTATTTAGCTCTGCACTAGCATCCCACAGATTCAAGATGATACCAACAAAAGGTGCCAAAATCATGCCTCTGTTTACCTTCTCTGAAGATTGTCCATTGCGTCTAAGTGACCAGAAAATATAATTAAAAATTTTATACGTACGTCCCTAATGACTATTTGCAGCTATGCAATCATTTTAAATACTAAACTCAATGTTAAACAAAGAATGAAAAAAACTAAAATTGCTGACTAATCTGAATCTTACAAGTCAAAGAACTCTGCATCTGCTGCAAAAGTTACATGATTCAGTATAAAAAGTACCAACTCCGTCAACCTTCTGAGGTTTGTATCAGATCCCAACAGGAATGCTTGAGGGATCTCGCGGGTAAAGAATTCCAAGACTCTTGAAAGATTGCATGAAAGATCAAATATGACATTGCATTTTCTTTGTTGAGAATCTAATACCTGAAAAAAAGAGGCTCTATGTCAATAAGAATGATGCTAATAACAATATGATACCCTAATTAATTAACAAACAAAAAGTTATCAATTTGAAATTTAGAAGCTAAGTGATAAGGAATGAAAAGAGATAATATAGCTTTAAGATAATCGCAGGTCCTTTTACCATGAGTTACTCAGCTTTTCATTCCAATCAATTGATAGATGGGATGTAAAATTTTTTACACAAATATATTAATTAGCAGAAAAAGAGAATAGGGTTATTACAATGTTGAAGACAAGATATTTCTTACCTGGTATTTTTCTTGCATTTCTTGAATTGAAACTGAGAATTCAGTCATAGTCCAGCTAAGAGTATTGAATAAACGATTAAGAAAAGGTGAGAACAGGCCTTCATCTATAAGACATGTCTCTCGTAGTAGTGTCTTCATAAAGCAAGAGAGCAGGATGAAGAAACAAACCAATGGTGAGAGAAACTATAGAAATAGTAATCAACGAAAAAAGAAAAAGAAGCATCATTTTACCTGAAATATGATCGATGATGATGAAGATTCTCCATGTTTTGAAGAACCAAAGCTAGAACCTTTGCATAGTCGTAGAAGAATGTTTGTTACAGGAATCCATGATCTGTTATCAAATGCTAATAGCAATGACTTCGGCAACTTTTGTGTAGCTGCTTTATTACTCTCAAAAGTGACGAGATATTCTTTGTACTGAACAAGAACAGAAATGGACTGAAGAAGCAAATCTTTTAGATCCGCACTTGATATCCTTGGATCATTGAAGTGAGTAACTACAAATGTCACCTGATTAATAGGAGACAATTTACCATGGACTGTTGATGAGTTATATCAGAAAAATACACAAACATTGATTTGGGAAAATATTTGTTTGTGAAAATATTTATTGAACATCTATTTATGACTGATGAAGCAATGTATAAGGTGAGAAATCTTACACAAAATACATGCCTAACAAACTACTCTAGTACTCTACAAATAGTGTTGTCTATACAAGGATAACATGTATAGAGAATAGGAAAACATGTATAGAGAATAGGAAAATGAGAATGAGTCAGCTTGAGTTTCTACGCTCCCCTCAAGCTGGACAATGATAATCAACTAATCGAGACTAGGTGATGTAGTGCCCTAGTCGAGATGTTTGTAACTTGTTGCTGGGAGGGGTAACATACCTCAGTGTAATCACGTTAGCCTCAATATTCTCACTAATGAAGTACGATCTATCTTAATGTTTTTCATTTTGTTTTAGTGTACTAGATTTTTCGCTATAGTTATAGCCTATGAAGCACGGACACTTTGATTTTGAGGGAAAAGATATTCCTCTATATTCTTCTCACAACCCAATAATACATGATATATATATATATATATATATTACACGTGACTAAAAAGGAAAAAATAATGACCTAGAATAAATTCTACAATAAATATACAAAAACAAATGAAATAAACGATTAAATAATTCTACACTCCCCCTCAAGCTGTGTAAATTCAATAGAAGCCAAGCTTGGAGTTGAATTCTTCAAAAGTTGTTCTTGGTAACTAAGAAGCACGGTCACGGACACGAGATAGAGACACGACACGATACGGAAACGTAAACACGTCATTATTTTAAAATATAGGACACGGACACGTCGAGGACACGTTATTTATTATAATTTTATATGATATACTATTCAAATATAAAATCTAAAATACTAAAAATAATTTACTAACTATGAAAAATATTTCAAATAAGGATGAATATGAAGTTAACTCACGTAGTTAGTTATATGAGTCCATTTAAATCGAATGAATATCAAAATCTCATCATTCTTTACATGTATACTAAAAGCTCAAAAATCAAAAGTTATAAGCCAACCTTAAACAATCTCAAAATACTTTAATTTTTATCTCATTTTTTTCTTCACTCTATTTTCTTTCTTTCTTTTTTTTTTCATTTTAGTACATCTATCTTTAGTGGATGTCGTTGTCGACGACCTCTACCAACTTGAAACAAATAAGTCTTCAATGGGGGTGTCCATGAAGTGTCCAAGGTGTGTCTTTGAAGTGTCCGAAATTAAAAAATAATAATAATAAAAGAGGACACGGAATTTGGGTGTCGGACACGTGTCCAAAGAGTGTCCGAAAGTGTCGGTGTCCGACACGTGTAAGACACGGACACATTGTCAAAATAGAAGTGTCTGTGCTTCTTAGCTTGGTAATGCTTTGTTAAATATATCGGAAATTTGACGACGAGATGGTACATAGTTCAATTCCACAATGTTATTGTTGAGCTTCTCAATAAATGCCAATCTATTTCTATGTGTTTTGTTCTCTCACGTTGAACGAGATTCTTTGCAATGCTTATGGTGGGTGGACTACCACAAAACATTGTGGCTGAATTTTGAGATACTTTAGAGTTTCTAAATCCATATTCCTTCACAAATTCCCAAAGCGAGAGCATTATACTCAGCTTTAGAACTACTTTTTGATACAACTTGTTTTTTACTTCTCCATGTGACTAAATTATCCCATACATATGAACAACATCCAATAGTGGACTTTCGGTCATTTAATTCAATAGCCAAATTAACACAAGGGTAGAGTTCTACCTATTAGTTCGAGGATCTTTAGATTACTATCCATGAAGTAGGATACACTATATCAAGTATGGTACGTGACAAGTAGACTAACTTTATTACCAATCTTTGATGCATGCTTTTTTGTAGGTTATTCTTATTCATTGTGGATATTATTAATTTTCATATTTACCATATTGTTTTAATTATAGAGGATAAAATCCCATCGTATTATTATTTTCGTTTTGTATAGTGAAGTTTTTCCTATTTAAGGAACTACCGTCTCATGGAATAATACAAGAATTCCATTACCCTTTTTAATTATTGCACATGGTATCAGAGCGTATTAAAAAGAAAAAAAAAATCAAAGAGTGAAAATTTTCAAAACCCTAAAAAAGGGTTAACAAAACACGCCAAAACCCTAAAAAAACGAAACCCACGCCGTTCGTCCATCATGACAGGTCTGTGTGTCGTCTGCCGCCTGACCACTGTCTGTCGTCTGTTCGTGTTTGTCGTCGTTTGTCTGATTTGGTTCAGCATCTGAGTTCAACTGATTTAGCGTCAGTGAGTTCCGTTCAGCGTCTAAGAATAGCGAGATTTATTTTTTACTGATTTAATTAACAGAACGAGAACAAAATGTTGGAAATCAGAAAGCAAAAGCATCATAAAGGAAGCAATTGCAATAATCTATCTCCCAAAATTTATATAGGCTATGTCTAGTTTTTATTGGATTTAAATGGACTCATATCACTCTATGTAGATGTTGAATTATGTTAAATCACAAATTAACCCAAAAGTCTAAGCTGATAGGTTGAGGTGAATTTAATTATATCAACTAACACTCTCCCTCACTAGTGGACTTAGAAATTTTAGAAATGTACTGCAAGTGAAATTAATTTGAAATGAGGAGGAAAAGGATACGACAGAGACTCGAACTCAGGACCTTTGCTCTAACACCATGTTGAATTACGTTAAACCACCAATCAACCAAAAGCCTGAGTTGATAGGTTGGGTGGATAAAATTCAATCGCTAATTAAATTCATGTTATCTTTAATTTAACTATTATTCATACTTAGTAAAAAAGCTAACAACATTTGTTTTGAAGAGAAATAGAACAACGGTAGTGTTGAAGGCATGAATTAACCTTGAAAGATTTTTATGCTTACCTGCCATCAAATCATTTAATTGAACAACAGGGCATGAGGTATCTTATTGAATCAGAGACAGAAACTAGTTCCTCTTCAATGAAAACGAATAATCAAGAACTAAATTCATCACGGACATACTGTATAGTACAGATTGACGTTCTATTTTATAAACTAAGAAACAAACCCTTTAGGGATGAAAAAATCAATTTGAAAATGGGAAAAAGAAAACATACAAATGAAGCAAGCCCTTGCTTGAGAAATATGGTAGAAGGCACAAACAAAGGATCTCCCTTACGTAACACGTGAAAACAGTCAACCTGTAATAGAAACATAACACAGGAAAAATAAGTGGTAAGAGCTAGTCTAGGAACACTTTAATAAGTAGCACTTGAAATCATTTTCTATATTAGCAGTTCCTCGAAAATATATCTATGCGTGCTTTGTAAAATATAATGAAGTGTTCTCGAATTATTTGGGTTGGTTATATTTATTTATTTGTGATTATCTTGTAAATATTATAAGAAATAATATCTTATTATATTATTTTTCTTTTTTATATTTAGGAGTGTTTCTTATTATATTTAGGATTTCCTATTATATTTAGGAATGTTTTTCTATTTAAGTAAAACAATATGTACCATTGTATTCAAGTGAATAATAAAAAAATTATTCCTTTTATTATTTTCTACATGGTATCAGAGCAAAATTTTAAAGGAAAAAAAACCCTAACCCTAATTCTCACTTCACCGCCGCCCATTCGCGGCGGTCGATATTCAAAGTTGACCTTCGTCTGTCAGCAGCATCTTCGTCTGGCAGCAGCTTCAAGTTAGCTCATGGCAGCACCTTCGTCTGGCAGCAGCACCTTCAGATCACAGTTGGCTGCACAATCGTCTTCGTCTGACAACAGCTTCAAACATATTTCTCATTATATTGTGATGAGAAAATAAGAATAGCTGATGGCAGTTATTCTCCCATTGCTGGGAAAGGGACAATTAAGTTATCCTTGCAAATTACTCAACAAATTGTCCTTCATGTTCCCAATTTAACTTGCAATTTACTATCAGTTAGTAAGCTCTCTAAAGATTCTAACTGTCGTGTTGTCTTCTATGATTCACTTTGTGTTTTTCTGGAACAGGAGTCAGGGAAGATGATTGGACGTGCTAGAATGATTGACGGTATTTACTATTTTGAAGAAGCTTCAACTAGTTATACGGAAATTCAGAGGTATAATAATGTTAGTTCTACTTTTTTTAGGGAAACTTTAATGTTATGACATTATAGGTTAGGACATCCTAGTTTTTTCTATTTAAATCGCTTGTTTTCAAAACTCTTTATAGGAGTTGATTGCTCGACATTTAATTGTGAACAATGTTCTTTTGCAAAAACTCATCGTACTTCCTACTAACCTCAAAATTACAAAGCATTTGCACCTTTTTATTTCATCCATAGTGATGTTTAGGGGCCCTCTAAGGTAGTAACCTAGGGTGGAAAAAAATGGTTTGCCACCTTCATTGACGACCATACTCGTGTAACCTGGGTGTATTTTCTAGCAAATAAGTTAGATGTTAAAGAAGTGTTCATTCGTTTTTACAACATGATTGAAAATCAGTTCAAAACAAAGATAAACATGCTTTCAGATAATGGAACGGAATATTTTAATACTCATCTAACCGAGTTTTTATATAGAAGGGTATTTCTCATCAGTCGACGTGTAGGAACACACCTCAACAAAACGGGATTGCTGAAAGAAAAAATAGACACTTATTAGAAGTTTCTCGTGCTATTATGTTTTCAATGCATGTTCCACAATATCTATGGGGTGACGCGATTCTTACAGCTACCTATCTCATAAATAGAATGCCTACTAAAGTGTTAGGATTTCGCACTCCTTTAGACCATCTTAGAAACATCTTCCCTACAAATCGGATTTTTTCAGATCTACCTGCCAAGGTTTTTGAATGTAAAGCCATCGTTCATGTATCCAGTCCTTCACAGTCTAAACTAGATCCTCGGGCCATAAAATGTATCTACGTATCTCATAAAAAGGCTTATCGATATTATGATCCTGTAGCAAGGAAGTTCTATGAGAGTTTGGATATAAACTTTATAGAAAATCAATCATACTTTACCAATTCCCTTCAGGGGGAGATGACTACAGTTGGAGGAAATTTTTGGGATATCTCTCCTCTTCCTTCCTAATATTGTTCACCATAAGGTAGTTGATCTCAATTCTACAGAACCAGGACATCATATGAAAAGTTCCTCTTCAATGGGAGAAATATCACAAAGTACTCAACCTGAATTTCAAGTTTATACTAGAAGGAAGCTGAATCAAAATAATAATGACGCAATGGTTGATCCAACACACGACTAATTTGACGCTCCAAAAACTGATTCTGGCATTCCAGGTAATCTACCTTCCAACTCTTTTGAACCTGAAAATCATTTGCCTGATGTTTCTGTTTCTGATCATGATATTCCTATAGCATACAGGAAAGGAACTCGTAGTTGTACCAAATATCTTGTTAAGAACTATTTGTCCAACCACAAATTGTCCACTACCCATAGAGCCTTTACATCTAGGATAACTAACCTGTTTGTTCCAAAAATATACAGGAGGCCCTAGAAATCCGAAGTGAAATTAGGTGTTATGAAGGAGATAAATGCGCTCCAGGAAAATCATACATGGGATATAGTTAAATTACTGAAAGATAAAAATACAGTAGGATGCAAATGAGTATTTACAGTGAAATGTCATGCAGATGAGAGAATTGAAAAGTACAAGGAAAGATTGGTTGCTAAAGGGTTCACTCAGACCTATGGAATTAACTATCAAGAAACGTTTGCTCCAGTGGTCAAACTGAACTCAATTAGAGTTTTGTTATCTATTGTTGTCAACAAAGATTGACCTTTATATCAGCTTGATGTGAAAAACACTTTTCTTAATGATGATCTAGAAGAAGTATATATGGACTTACCACCTGGTTTTGGAACAACTGATGGAAATAACAATGTATGCAAGTTGAAAAATGCATTGTATGGTCTCAAACAATCACCTAGAGCTTGGTTTGAGTGATTTGGAAAAGCAGTTGCTAGTTGTGGTTTTCTTCAATGTCAGGCAGATCATACTATGTTCTACAAACATACTAGAGATAACAAAATGACTATTCTAATAGTTTATGTTGATGATACTATAGTGACAGGCGATGACGAAGTAAGGATAACTGACTTGAAGAAAATATTAGCAAATGAGTTTCAAATAAAAAACTTATGAGTTCTAAAAAATATTTTCTGGGAATGGAGTTTGCAAGATCAAAAATTGGTATTATCGTAAATCAAAGGAAATACATCATAGATTTACTAAATGAAACTGGGTTACTTGGCTGCGAACCAGTGGAAACTCATATTGAACAAAATGTGAAACTACAGACAGCTACAAAAGAAGAAGTAAAGGATAAAGAAAAGTACTAGAGACTCATGGGTAGACTCATCTATCTATCTCATACACGTCCTAATATAGCCTTTGCTGTAAGTATAGTAAGTTAATTTATGCATGCTCCGGGCCCTACTCATTTTGAAGCAGTATATAGAATTTTGAAATACCTAAGAGGTACCCCTGAAAAAGGTATATTGATTAAAAAGCAGAATCATCTTGATGTTGAAGTAAATACAGATGTCGACTGGGCTGGTAGTACCATAGATAAAAGGTCAACTTCAAGATATTGTTATTTTGTTGGAGAAAATTTAGTCACATGGCGCAGTAAGAAACAAAGTGTGGTGGCTA
>JBBMEG010000024.1:3017501-3038363 GCA_037832605.1 Cyclanthera cordifolia
CGTGTCCGTGTCCGTGCCTGTGCTTCTTAGTTGATGACTTGGCACTTGGGCTTTCTCCCATATGGCTTCACACTGCTGCAGATCTGCCCATTAATCATCCATTGCTCTCTGTCTTTGTCGATATTCCACCGAACCCCCAACACTTCCTCTGGTTCCAATATCTCTTCAAAATTCCTGTCAATTCTTGGGAATGATGTCTCTTCAAAATTCCTATCAGTTCTTGACGATGTTGTCTGCACTACAGTGTTGTTTCCAATCATTATTTTAAGTTGTGAAATGTGGAAGACATTATAGGCCACTATGCTAATTTTTTCAAGGATTTCATAGGGACCAAAAAATTTTAGTTGTAGTTTTTCATTCTGTTTTCTTGCAACCGATCTTTGACGAGTTGGAGTTTCAGATACACCCAATCACCCACCACAAATACAGTCTCTTCTTTTACGATCTACAAATTTAGCTGGTGTTTCGGGCCTCAAGTGTCGCATCCTTTTCTATAAGTTGTTGGTCTAACGTGTTACTGCTCGATTTCTGGCTCTCGTATGATATCAAGGGAGGAGGTTGCCGGCCATAAACCATGCTAAAGGGGGTGGTGTTGATCGAAATCTGAAACGTCGTATTGTCCCAATATTCCGCCCAATGTAACCATTGTTCCCATTTGGTGTGTTGCTCTCCACAAAAGCAACAGAGGTAAGTCTCAAGGCATTTGTTCACTCTCTCGGATTGCCCATCTGTTTGTGAGTGGTAAGTCGTGCTCTTTTTTAACAAAGTTCCCTAGGATCTAAATAACTCCTTCCAGAATTGACTGAGGAATACCTTATCCTAGTCAAACACAATCAACCTTGAAAACCCATGAAGTTTAACTACTCCCCCGTAGCCGTTCAGGAGAGCTAGGACTCACCCAAAGTCTCCTACAAAGACAATATCAAAAACATACATACTCTTTTCAAGGGTTCTACACTCCTATTTAAGCAACAAATTAATGGTTAATTACTACCCTGCCTTTAACCATAAAATATTAATATCCCAAAAATAACCTTCTACTTGGAGTCTAACATCTCCTAGCACATGACATCTGTTTGTGGGTTGTTGTTGTGTAGTTTAGAGTATCATGAAGGATGGGAGGGTAAGACTTACTAGGCACCGAAGGCGATGGATCAGGACAGGGCAAAAAGAACGTTATCTCATATAGAAACAAGTCATCCTCCTCATGGGAGGGAGTAGAAGATGGAATAAAAGGAACATCCTTAAATAATGTAATGTCAGACGAGACAATACCTATCAGTCCTTGGACAATATCATCAATAACTTTTTCGACTTTGAGAATAACTCAAAAAGATACATTTTACAGATTTTGGATATAATTTAGTATGATGAGGAGTGACATCTCAAACAAAACAGGTGCAAATATTTTGGGTATAATGGGAAACAGCTCTTTAATGAGGAACATAACTCGAAATGGAATCTTACCACCTAGAACATTAGAAGGCATTCGGTTAATCAAAAAACATGCGGTAGACACAGCATCAACCCAAAATTGTTTCGAGACATTCAAATGACAATGCCCTTACAATTTCTAACAAATGCCTATTCTTTCTTTTAGCAACTCCATTGTGGGAGAGAGTACCAGCAATGGATAATACCTTTTTCACTCAAAAAAGAACCAAGTATATTAGAAAAATATTCTCCACCATTATCACTGTGCAAGATTTTGATAGAGGCATTGAATTGATTATGAATTTTAGCGTTAAAGACACAGAAATGAGAAAATAATTTAGAACGATTTTTCATTAAATAAACTCATGTAAGACGAGAGTTTGTCAACAAACGTAACAAAATAACGAAACCCTGATTTAGACACTACATGACTTGGACCACAAACATCTGAATGAACTAACTCGAAGGGAGCATCAGTTTGATTATTGGCTCTAGGACTCAAACTAAGACGATGGAATTTTGCAAACGGACACGACTCACAATTCATAGATGATACTTGATTAAATTATGGATATAATTTCTTCAAAACTAATAATGATGGGTGACCTAACCAACAAGGAATCTTGAATAAAGATTGAGTGCTCAAACAGGCTATTGCTTTCAGTGGTTGTTGATCAAGAATGTAGAGACCTCCAGGTTCATGTCCTTTACCAATAATCTCCTTCGTCATATGATCCTAAAATAGACAAATAACCGAGAAAGAAAGAAACAAAACAATTCAGGTCACATGATAGCTAACTTACCGAGATTAAGTTAAATGCAAAGCTAGGTAAGCATAATACAGAGGACAAAGAAAGTGTAGAGGTAAGGATTATAGAATCCGACCCTTAAACACGAGACGATGACCCAATTGCTAAAGTGACAGTCGAAAAAGACACAAGGGACAAAGGAGTGGTAAACAATTTCTGATTACCTGTCATATGAGCAGTGGAATTGAAGTCTATGACCCATTTTGAAAATGAGGTTAGGAGTCAATGACGGTTACCTGACTTGGAGAGAGTTATGACTGTTACCTTATTTGATGATGATGACTGTGATGATTCATTTGACACTCGAATTCTAGTGAACTCATCACAAACTTGGTTGATGTCATCAATGTTTCCCTCAAATCCTTTAGACGGGTCCATCCTCAATCTAAGAAGCTTAGGGGATTTTTTATTTTCAAATGAAAAAAAAAAATTACTAAAATTTCAATTAAAATTTGAAATCCAAATTGTTGATTACTAAACTTCAAAATCCAATGCCCAATTGCTTCTCAATTAATTTGACGCAAATGCTCAAAAAGAAGACCCAAATTTCATCATAAGAGCAAATTCACCATCAATAATTGGCCAATAAAAAATTCTCAAATTATTGCAAACAAAGGCTGAATCAAACCATGTAATTGGTTTCAAAATCAATTTGAAATTGCCTCGAAATATCAAGTAGCAAAAGCTAAATTGCTTTAAATTTCAACAAATTCTGAATAGCAAGCCAAAGGCTGATTCTTAAGCGGCTGAGAACATCAAATTTCACCCGAATTGACATTGCCTGAAGAAACAAATTTCTGGCAGAAAAAACAATCCTATAAGATAAGATTCTTTCGCGAATCTATGAAGACAGTGAAAGACTTCAAGGCCACTACAGAAAGGAAATTACTCAACGCTACGTTAAAACTAAAGTCAATCACAAACAAATAGAAATTGAAAATCAATTTCATCAGCTCTCTTGACCGACAAGCATATCCATCATCACTTGCAATTGCTTTCACGCCAAAACTACAATCACAATTGCTAATGCATAAGATCACCCATGACGATTTCATTGATTTATAACCACTCCGAACCACAAAACTACTGATGTTCAAAATCACATAGGAAGCTCTGATACCATGTAAACATTAAACATAAAGATAAGTCGTCTTCATTTTACTTGAGTTAGTCAAGTCTATAAATAGGAATACAAGTGCAAACCCTAGCTACGTCTAATGGACCAAATGGGCCTAACTGAATAAATACAATAATATACAGTAAATAAATAAATGTCTCTAACAGTGAACAGCATAAATAGCTTCCTAAGGTACTATAAAAGAAGTACATCCAACCACGCCTACTACAATGCTCGAAGCCGATGAGAGGTAGATGAGTTATAGAGGACGTGAGCTTTAGCACAAAAGAAATGGCCAGAGGGAATGAGAACATATCACTACATCCACTTGCTTCTTCCTCCAATGAGTTTAGCTTTAATTCAATTATCAAATAGTTCATATTGGTAATTAGTACATCATAAAACGTTTCTCAAAAAATATATATACCTTAAAACGGATGGCCATCTTTCCTTAGTAGTAATTCAAAATTTTGGTGCTCGGGTATGAGCACATATGCATACTCTAGTTGACTTTTTTTTCCTTGTACAGCAATAACATTTACACAGGAGACATCAACTCAATGAAGGCCAACAAATGCAAATATATTTATTCTTAAGGCCACAAAAAAAATGGAATTGAAATAGTACCTCGTTGATTGCTTCGGATAGTGCTGTTGTAGTTAAATACATGCTACTTTCATATGACATATCCTCACGTGAACCAGGCCACCAAACTGAAGGCATCATAGACTCAAGATCCTGCTTATTTGGATTCTTCCGTGATAAGAAACCTTCAAAGAGAAATTCAAAATCAACTGACTTCCACCAAAGCACCATTAATTCTTCTCGTCTGAAGATGTGACAAGCCAATGCAAGATAGGAATAGGATCCCGAATATGGACACTCAGTTAAAACTAGTGGTGATGTTTTACAGCTACATGAAAGGGCACTTATAATATGCTCAAACAATGCTAGGGACCCTTGATATCTTAAGAGGACATCAATAATTCTATCTAAGCTTGAGTGATTGTGCGGTGGCTGTGGTCCAAATACTTCCATCATGAATGAAAAAAAAGAACCCCATCCAACATACTCAATGCCTTTTGCATCAGTTTCAAGTACAGAGAAGAATTCGTCACAAATCCCAAGAGTGACAGGATGAAATAATTCTTCAACTGAAACAAACCTTTTCAATCTCCGCAGTTTCTCAACAGAGTTTATCTCAAGGCATTCAATACGTTTCTCTTCTAAAATCCTCCATAAGCATTTCAACATGTGGGAAGCAAAATTGTTTGTTGATGGGGGTGCTTGAAGGGGTACGTAGCCATCAATAGGATATTTAAAGGGGTGAGCACCAAAATTTAATGCACATCTCTCTCCTTGAGATAGAGATATTGCTGGATAATATCCAATACCAGGACCCATCTTGCGGATCCCCGAAAATGCCACCCCAAGTGAGATGCCATTCCTATAGAAAGAGATTTCATTTTTATCCAAATCAATACAACATCCAATGACATCACCAACAACCCAAGACTGACCATACCTCTCAGCTTCCTTATTCCATTTCCGAACTCTTCTCCCATCAAAAGCATAGGAATCATCTGCATCACCAACACCCTCGTGATCAGTGAAAGGGCAAGCAAGAGTTGCCCATCCAAGCTGTTGTATACCTGAAGTTTCTAAAGTAACTTCGTACATCCATTTCCCCCTCCAGACACAAGCATTAGCCTTAGCACTGCTGAACATCGAAAAGCTTTCCACAAGTAAAGGTGGCTTAACTATCCTAATATCACCACAGATGCTGAGTTTTTCAATGCAGACTACGTTAGACCCCAAGCCATTATCAGCAAAACATATGCCATCTCTCTCACCATAGGGAGGGATTGTATGAGCAAGTTCTGAGAACCTATTCTTTATGATAGAGCGAACAATACCCGTATCAATTGGAATGGTCAAAGGATCAATGGATTTGTTGGGGAGGCCCAAAATATATTCAAGTGTTCGCTCCACAGATTGATGATTGAATTCCTCACAATATGAAAAACACCGACCTCTCGACGAACTCCCGCTGTTATCATTATCATTTAAAATGACGGCCAACCCAGAAGAAAGCCCAGCAATCCTTGGACTTCCTTCTGCCATACGCCCGTAGATAATCGATGTATATCCAGACAGACACGGAAAATGATGATGAAAATATTCACAAATCCAAGTCTCGTTCCTGAGCAGCTTAGTCGGCCTCCAAATATATCATCCCATTCAACCCAATCCAAAACCCTGAAAGCCAAGCATCGCCCTGATCCGGAAGAACTGAATAAAAAATTATATAATTTTAACACCAAGCATCAAGGGTAGAAAGCACCATATCCGGATTCTTCAGAAGGTAGATGCCTACGAGAACTAGCGATCATTGAAACGAGCACCAACGAAGCTACAGTTAACGCATAAATATCCCAAACACGGGCACCCAAAATGCGATTCAGCATAAAACATCATAACTCATCCCCAATTTGGACGACATCAAAATAACTAGAACAAGAGGCAAGAATAGAAACTCGAAAAGATTACTTCAGAAACTAGATCATTTTACCGAAACCGGAAGCATGGTTGACAGAATTTGTGGCCCTCATGTCTGCGAACAGAAATAAAATTGATAGAGTATACAACACAAATTTCAAAGAAGAAAAACAGAAGAGAAGCAATTTATTACATCTCCTACAAACAAACAAAACCAAAACAGGCAGGAAGCGAAGAAGAGAAGGATGCCTACAGGTTAAGAAAATCTGTGTTATTTAGCGGCGTGGAAAGAGTGGAGGCGGCGGGGACATGGCAGAAAGGGCAAAGCAGTTGAAGTGGAAATTTGATTGGACCGAGAGAGAGAGAGAGAGAGAGAGAGAGAGATTTTGCAAAATGCTGCCAAAAGTGAGGGAAGAGAAAGAACCACAAAAACGAAGGAGCTGCAGTGAACGCGGACCTGGAACCCTAATAAGGAAAAAGGGTGACACGTGCCTAAATATGCTCCTATATGAAGTGGCGGCTTCTACCGCATAATCACGCGCCAATTCACTCACGTTCGCATGTCATTTATCTAATATATTTGTTCACGTGAGATTACAACTAATGTAACCGGATGGAGATGAAAAATTGGAGAAAATACTCGGTTTATTTTTCCATTCATAATGAGAGCTACTTGTACATATTGAGATTTTAGCTACTAATCCAACTGTATATAAAACTGTAAAAATGACCTCTCAAAAAGTGTACGAAATATCTATATACTGGCAATACATAACCAACCCATATAACTTCTCTGACTAATCTATTAGTCCTCTTCGAGAGGAACGTAACGTATAGATCTCCGTGACCAAGCAGGGAAAAATTAACTAGCAACTTTGTAAAGGGATCAACAAGTTGTTGTTGGCTACAAACAGAAACTAGTTAATTGTTCCATCTACATATTGTCTCTTATGAAATAACAATCAAGCTCAATGTGCTTCGTGCTATCGTGAAATATGCGGCTCCATTACCACAAAATCTAGTAAAAGTATGTCATTCAATAGTGAACAAGCTCATATAAGTTCACAAGCAATTAAGGTTGATGCACGGTATTCAGTCTATGTTGAAGGTGAGTTATAGTGGTTTTGTTTCTTTGACTTCTACAACACAAGAAACTCTCCAAGGAAGAGACGATATCAAATGGTTGATCGACGTGTGTCCAAACAAGCACCAAGTCCAAATTGATGAAAGCTCGAATCTCAAAAAACTTGGAAGGCTTCAAAGTATGCCTTGCATTAGAGACAATTTTAAGTCTCATAGAAAATATTACTCAACAAACATATGTTCTTGATAGGGCTTCGACAAAAATTGACTCGGACTATTGATTGTGTACATGATTTTTAGCCGTGAAGTGGTAAGGTACAAAAAATATTTCCATATGACTCCACGATAAGACTAGACATCAACCAAATATTGTGTTGTCTGCTTTATTTGAATGTTAAGGTTCATAGACACAGCTTCATTGCCTACAACTACGTAAGCCAACTCCTTTAAGACAAGTAAAATGCTTGTGTAGACCATGCAATTATTTAGGACTGTGCACTAAAGGCCTAATGGTTTATAAATAAAGAACAACATTTAATGATTATTTCATTTATTAATAAATATTATTATTTTTATTAATTGTGCATTTAACTTACAAACGTCATTCAGTTTTATTGCAATAATTGGATTAATGGTGATACTGTTAGGGATGGTTCCTAAAAGCCTAGTAGCTTATAATTAATGAACAAATCATTTAATGTTAGACATTTAATGTTAAATTTCGATTATTAATAAATATTATTATTTTCATTAATTTGGCATTTAATATACAAATGACATCAAGTTATATTGCATTAATGAGATTAATGGTGATACACCCATGGTTATTTAAATGTACACTTGGACAAGTTGGTTATAGATTAAGGCAATGACACCTAAGTTCTAGTGACACTGTTGGTACGTTCAACTTTGCAAGAGTTGCAAACGACCTTGATCCTGGTTGTTCATGTGGAGACATGTGAGTGGTGATGCCTATGTAAAAAGAAGTTTTTGCAAATGACAGGACTAGAAGTTTTATGATCGAGTTAGTAATTATGTTATAGACTTCATCAACTACTTCGCTAAGGATGATCACACATCGATGTGATCTAAATCCTAAGTGGGTTGTGAACTACTTTATGAGAAAGCGTTTTTAATGTGCATGCGTGAAACCAATCAAACAGTGCTAGATCAATAAGCCTCTCACGTTGGGGGATTGTCGTAGTGAGTGGTTAGGAACACTACGTCACAAGAAAGAATTCACGTCTTCCCTATTATTGAGGAAGACGTAGATCTGTTCCCTTAAAAACTAATTTCGGGGCTTGAACAAAGGGTACCCGCCTCTCATTGGCCAGAAAGGATACTGGTTTATAGTGAGGCTATAAATAGCTTGGAATCAGTGGCACTTAAGAAGAAAAAGGTAACTACAAAGGTATAATGGATCTCTTATCCTAGCTATGGATTGCGAACAAGCTCGTGAAAAATCGCATGGAAGATGACCGATTATATCCGTGGATATAATTTGTCATATAGAGCGAAATAGTTCAACACATGCATTTAGTGGATAAGTCTGTTGTTAATGAGTAGAATTGGATTATGGGTCATTATAATAACTTTCAACCTATCGGTCCACCGATCCCCGGGCAAGCTCATGCTTCCTGAGATACTATTTTATTAGAGAATAAATTTGAAGAGTTCAAATTATGTGAGACATAATTAATAGGAACTTTTTTTTTTTTTTGAGATTACAACAATTAAGGTAGGGGGATTCGAACCCGTGACCTCATGAACAATTTATTAAACTTGGTTATTAATATATTTGGTAGATTAATTTAATATTTATTGTATAAATATTAATGATGAATAATTAATTTATTGGATAAATTAATTATAAATAATTATCGGATAATTATTTGGTAGGAGGAAATTAATTAATATGTTGAACATACTAATTGTATAAATCTGTTGACTGAGAAATTTCGGCCAATCATCAATTGCCACATCATCATCCAAAATTTAATGACAAAATTTAATTAAATTTTTAGACAATATTTCTCAAAAAATAAATTGGATCAAAGGCTAGTTTTATTTTGAAGATAGTCAAAATTAAATAAGACCCAAGTTCAGTTAGTGAGCCTAACCATGGAAGTCCAAATTCCGACGGATAGGCCCAAGTCCATGTAGATAAGTTCAGTTGGTCCAGACAAAAGCCCAGGTCCAAAAGCACATCAAGCCCAAGCCTAGATGCATGGAAGCTCTATAAATAGAGAGATTTTCATTCATTTTGAAGGGGAGAGAAGTTTGAATTTCAGGGAAAATTCAACAAGCTAAAGACTTTCCAAGCTTCTTCGAAGATCAAGCGATTCCATCAACAAGCAACCAAATACGAAGAACACACAATCTATTTTTCAAGTCAAGATCGCAATTCCATCAACGGATGATCAACTACGAAGAATGTACATCACATTCTTCAAATCAATCGCTCAAACACAAGAACACGTATCATGTTCTACTGAATCATACCAAGAAGATCAACAAGTCAAAGACCGATAATCTAAGAAGATCAACAAGTCAACGACCGATCCCATGATCAACAAGTCAACGACCGATCCCACGATCAACAAGTCAACAAGCGATCCCACGATCAACAAGTCAACAAGCGATCCCACGATCAACAAGTCAACGAGCGATCCCACGATCAACAAGTCAACGACCGATCCAAAGATCAACAAGTCAACTAATGATCCAAAAATGAACATGCCGATCGAACACCAACAAATTCAACCTCAAGAACAAGCTGCGAAGCCCTCGAAATATTTGTATATAAGAGAGAAAGCATCAGAGGAACACACTCCACATTCACACATATTCAAATCAATAGAAATATATATTTCAAATTTACACGTGTCTCGCATTCATCTTCTTTGCTGAAATCTAGTGTGAACAAAATCATTATTGGATAATTATTTATTGAAGGGAATAATTAATTTACTGGATATATTGTATAAATAGTTATTGGATAGTTATTTATTAAATGAGGAATGATTAATTGATTGGATTAATTAATTGTGTAAAAATGATTAAATAATTATTTATAAAGAAATAATTAATTAATATATTGGACATATTAATTGTATTAATAATTATTGAATAATTATTAAAGAGAGGATTAATTAATATATTAGATGTATTAATTGAACTAATATTTATTGGATAAATATTAATTAGCAATAATTAATTAATATATTGATATATTAATTGAATTAATATTTATTGTATAAATATTAATTAAAGAGAATTAATTAACATATTGGATATATTAATTGAATTAATATTTATTCTTTTAATGAAAATACATTAAGAATTATTATTAGATAAATATTATTAGAGATTTCTCTAATATCATTTAATAATAGATATTAAAAGATATTATTATCTTATTTTTGGAATATCCTACATATCCTATAAATAGAAGACTTCGAAGATCTTCTTTCTCATCTCACTCTCTTCAAAGTAACTCATCTCTCAAACAAAAGAACTCTCTCAAAAGTGGGTGTTCTTGTTTCCTCCTTCATAGTCAAACCTTTGACAAAGTTATCTCACCTCCTTCTTTAAAGGTTTCTTACCCAACACTTAGTGTAGCAAAGAAGTCATAGCCTAAAAGATTGAAGGAGACCAACATAGAAGTTTTATGGAAATAGATTGATTCTACTCAATATAAATACCCACCACAATTGATTAAAGACAACATTCAATGTGAGTATGAATTTATAAACGAGTCAATCACCTAAGGTTAACATCTAGATAATTAATTGGATTAATTATATGAAAAAACTTTGTTACCACACTCTTCCACCGTGTTAATTACATGCTTTAACCCTATATTTCCAACGAATACGCCGATGATTATTTAAATGAACACTTGGACAAGTACGTGAGACATACAAATGAAGTCAGTTCCAAGTTAATAACCTAAAACGTCTACAGTATATGGATCACAAACATGGATGAGATCTTGAGTCATTTAGCTTTCAATCTTTAGGTCCATCAGTCCTCGAGATAATACTTATTTGCTTGTATACTATTTCAATTAAAGTGTTAGTTTGAACAGCTAACTAGATTAATTATGTTGAACATAATATAAGAAACATTATTTTAATTTATTAACTAAATATTAATATACTTAATATATTAATAGATTAACCTCTATTGGATAAATATTACGAGAGTTAATTAACATATTTGATATATTAATAATTATTTTATCATTACTTATTTTAATGATAATTAATATATTGGATTTAATAATGGGACAATTATTAAATGAGATAAATAGTTTATTGGATTGATTATTTGATTAACATTTATTGGATAAATGTTAATTAAAAGAAATAAACCACTTTATAAATATGTTAAGAAGTTTAAAATTTCCTCCCATGAATGGGAAGAGAATTTCATCCCCATGGTAGGAGATGAAATTTTCATATTCATCATTTAAAAAGAAATGAGTCAATTAATTTTTAGATAAATATTTTGGAAGATATTCTCAAGATGTTATTCATTTCAAGATTGAATATCCTATTAAGGCTATAAATAGAGGTCTTGGGTACTCTCTATTATCATCTTATCTCATAGTGAATACCCTCTCAATAGTTGAGAATTATTTCCTCTCATTGTCAAACCTCAAGAAAAATTCTCCCAGCTCCCTAATCTGTAAAAGGCTTCGCACCAAGCACTCGGTGTTAGCTAGACATAGCTTGAAAGATTGAAGGAGACTAATCGAGTTAATCACAAGAATAGTCGAATCTACTAGACAATAAAAACCAGCTATAATTGATCGGATGTGCCAATCAATGTAAGTGTTTATGCTTTATAACGAACCAATCACTTAGGGTGTGTTTGGGGCAAAGAGAATGAGAATGATTATGGGAGGAATGAGAACTAGGGGCGGAATGGGAAAATGAATGATTAAGAAGAGAATGATTAATTGTGTTTCATGTGAATAGAATAATAATGAGAAAAATCAAATAATGGGTATGATGTGAGTGAAAATTAGTTATGGGAAGAATAAAAAGTTTTTATGGGAAGAATAGAAAGTAGTTAGAAGGAGAATAAAAGATGATTTTGGGGAAACATAATTATGGGGAGAATAATTCTCAGTAGACCAAACATCGGGAATAATTTCCCTTCCTATTCTCCCCCTTTTATTAATAGTGGCTCAAACATCCCTCAAGGGATTTGCATGTAGATTAAAGAATATATAAATTGTGAAATAATTTAAACTCGCTCTTCTGTCACGTTAATTGCATGCTCTTACTCCACAATTCCCAACAAAGATGATTAAGGCAAGACGATAGGACAACTTTGTGAGGTCATCCTTAGCTCGAAATGAATGGATTCAGGAATTTTACAACAACATTAATAAGGAGAAAAGTTTTTGAAGCAGAGTGAGCGAGATTGGGACTAATTGGAGTGCCAAGACGTGAAACAAGATGTTTAGGTTCGAAGATCTTCCTAATGGAGAGTATAATCAAATAGCTGATAAGTTCTTAGAGAGAACCTTAGTGAAGGCATCAATACGATTAGGGCCCAGGGGGAAATGTGGAAATTTATTTATGAGACTAGAGATATGCATGCAACGTTCCTAACAACAAAAGCTCATTCCTTGTTAAATTTCGTGAAGACTATTGTAATGCCTTGACACCACAGTCACTAAGCACAATGTTGTTGTTAGATGCCATTTTTGCTAAATAGAGCATCGATGTGGGGCACATTATTGCAGGAGAGGTCAAGTAATGCATCAATTAGAAGCAAGGAAAAATATACTTCTCGCACTTGATCACCTAACTGTGTTGGGCTAATTAGTCTAACCCTATCCATCGATCTGATAAGAAGCGACTTAACAAATTCAAGAGGGAAGGTTTAGAATTATGCACGTGTGAGGAATATAGGGTAGAAGCATACAATTAACGCGGCAGAAGCAAGTGATTACAAAAAATTTCACATAATTAAACAGTTTAATTATTTAAATGAATTTACCTTAGGTGATTGACAAATGTTTGTAAATTCATACTTACATTGAATAACGACTTTGATTAATTATGACGGGTCTTTATATTGAGTAAGATCGACTATTTCCAGTAAACTTCTTGATTGATCTCCTCAAATCTTCCATGTTATGACTTCTTTGATACACTAAGTGCTTGGTAGAAAGCATTTAGGGAAGGAAGCTGAGGGTACGTCTGACTATGAAGGAGGAAACATGAACACCCAACATCTAACACAGTTCTCTATTTCAGAGATGAGTTACTCTGAAGAGCGTGAGTTGAGAATGAAGATCTCTCATACCTTCTATTTATAATAGAGATAGAATATTCCAACAAGGAGAAAATAATATCTTTTAATATCTGATATCAAAGGATATTAGAGAAATCTATTTTAATATTAATCTAATAAATATTCTCAATATCTTTTCATTAAAAAAATTGTTTAATTTACTTGGACTTGGTCTACTCGTCCACGGGAGAGTCCTAACCTTAATGACCAATCTTGTAGGTTTCTGCCTACTCGACCGATCTGCTTAGAGGTCGGTTTTAGTCTCCGTCAATCCTCACAAGTCCTCACCTCCACGGCTCCCCACTAAAGAGGAAGGGGTCTTAGCCCTCTCGGCGTAACTCTTGGCCGTTATCACCAAATACAATCGTCACTTAGACTCGACTGACTATTGGAAAAGAGTCATGACCTCCACGGTCGACCTTTAAGGGGTCAAACCTACACTGACCGGCTCTAGGAGGGACAGATTGGCCTTGGCCGACCCCTAGTGGGGTTATGGCCGCCATGGCCGACCTCCGAGGGATCTAGACCTTTTTTGGTAGACCTCTTAGGAGTTTTGGCCTCCATTGGCCGGCCCCAAAGGATCTCAGACTCTTTTGGTCTACCCGCGAAAGATCGAAATAGGCTTGGCCGACCCCTTAAGGGTTGTGGCCTCCCTTGGTCGACCCTTAAGGGGTCTTGACCTTCTTTAGGTGACCCTCGAGGGTCGGAATGGTATTGAAGAGTAGTTAGCGGCTTGTTTTTTCTATGCTTTTTGGATGTCTAAGAAAGTCATCCTTCTGTTTTATGAAAAATTACTTTTTTCTTTTTTTTTTTTGGCCATATTCTATATTTTCAAGAATATCTTTTCCTAAATAATATCCAGAAAGTCAATATTTTAAGCTTACGAAAAATATTTGCTTCAATAATAACATATTAAAAATGTCATATTCTTATTTCTAAGAATATCTTTTCCTAAATAATATTTCCATATTCCAAAAGTCACTTTCTCTCTTGAATATATTTTATCCTTTGAGAATTTTCCATAGCTTATTTTTTCCATAAAACTTCCATTCCAAAAATTTACCCCCCCCCCCCCCCCCCTTTTTAACCCTCTTTAGCCGAAAATTGCCTCACATTGGCTAAAAATTTTCGATTTTCAAAAGTGTGGGAGGAGACTTGTTTTGTGCTATGGACTTTAGGAAAGCATCTGTTGGAATTCAATTTTTCGGTATGTACCCTTCTTTTTTACGACTTTATGCTAGTAGGTATGTGTATTTTCAAAAGTCTTATCCCTTATTTAGGCAATTTTCGATTTTTGACCCCTCGTGCATGTATGTCCGAATTTCTTAGGTGTCAAGTTGGACATTTTATGGAGTTTTGGTACTTTTATTTGAATTTTGTACTAAGTAGGCTCTCTCATTGAAGTCTTGCTAGTTTTCTAGGTACTTTTTTTTTAACCAAATAGGCTTGTTAGGTTCTCTTGACAAAAATTTGCCCACCCTAGGCTACATCCTTGAACTTTTAGGCTAAATAGGCTTTCTCTATAGAGACTTGCCCGTCTAAGGGCCCTTTCGAACTTTTAGGCTAATTAGGCTGTCTTTGCAGAGACTTGACTGTTTAAGCACATTTCTGAACTTTTATGCTACTAAAGCTCTCTTTGCAGAGACTTACTCATTTTTAAGCGTTTTCTAATTCTTGCTTCCTTATAGGTACCTTCCGACTACGAAACCGAGTTGCATCACCACTTAGCCTTCTCTTTTCACAAGAGGACTCGATGCAAGGCTTTGGTGGTAGGGTTTATAGCTCAACCAGTTGTTTCCACTTTGATTCAAACAGACTTGGACCAGCTTAGGGTCTAATATCTCATCCTTCGAAGATCACTCTCATGCTTCCATGGGACAAGAAAACGTGCAATAGACCTCATCCCGATAAGGTGGCGTTTTACACCATCATGTTTGATAGAGGGATCTGGTTGCCTTTGATACCTCCTCTTCAAGAATTCTTGAGCATGGCTAGACTAGCTCCACTCAACTGGCTCCTAACACTTGGAATGTTTTCTTTGGAGCTCACAACCTTTAGGTTTACACTGGCTTCGAGGATCTCTTTAGCGTAAGAGACCTTCTTTCTTTGTACCCTTTTGCCAACATCCTTATGTGAGGGTGAGATGCTACATCACGCCTTGAAGTAAGTTCTCTCCCCTAGTAGCTACCCCAACTTCCAGAAGGGGTGGAAAGAAGCTGATTTTTCGCTTGGGTTCCCACTACCTTCGGAACATACAGTACATCTTAGGCCTGTGTACTTTGTAAAGTGTGAGCGTTGCCTAACATCTTTTAATTTGTGTTCAGCCGCCATGGATTATGAACTTTTGTTGAGGCGTACCTTCGACGTCGTGACTCGCTAATCATCCCACTCAGTTTTTAGCCCTCCTATCAATGACACGGTGGACCTTACTCTAAGGGGTTGTCCCGCTCTTGGTTGGTGATGATGGAGACCTTCTCTTTCCTGAAGTTCTAGATGATTTAGATGTCAGATCAAATCCTAAATTTGATGGATTGAGCATTGCAACTCATCAGGCTCCTTCTCCAGCTCGGGCTAGTTCTTGTGTGCCTTAGATGCCCTTATGCAACCTTCCTCCTAGGTTTGACTTCTACTTATTGTCAGGGTCGTAGCGTCCAAATTTGGACTCAATAGAGGAAAAGACTCTCGCATCTTTCAAGGTGTACCTGAGAGAGACATCCCCGTTCGGGCCCTTCTAGCTAAGACAGATCCTGCTAGAGTCGGACTTAATAGGCCAACCTCTAGTAGACGTAGCTCTGGAGTCCCTTTGTGATTGTATTTTTGATGTACTCATTTTTGAAGTAGAACTTTTTCTAAGTACTTTTACCTTGCTAATTGTTGAGTACTTACTTTTCCTTCGGGTTGTATCTTGGAATTGAATTTTTGAATACTAGCTTTGATCATTTCTCCACTAGCTTACCCCCAATTTAAGCTTATGATAACATTAATATACTTAAGTTAAGATAGCCTTTGATTGTAAGGACCCGACCCAACACGAAGTCAAACTCGGGGCCTTAACCTCTTAAGCATGAATAAATATGTAATAATTTCCAGAAACATGTAAAATGAACATTTGTGTTTATTGAAATAACTTAAATAAAACATAAACAGAGTTTAAGGGTACCCGAAAAAAATAATAAGATAATATTAAAACCTATGCTAAACATGTCTTAGATCAACTTCATGCTTTAAGCCGTAAATCAAACAATAAACTTAAAAGAAAGCATTAAAAAAACTCTAGTGCAGCTATGCCCATGGTCACATCAGCTTCAGCTCAGCCATCTCGGTTCACCTGTAAGTATTTGGAAGGATTCCACAATAGAAATGGTGAGTTAGAGAAAACTTAGTAAGGGATCCCAACACGGGATCTAACAAGAACACATAAATAATCAGAGAAACACAAAGTAACGTGATTACATAAATGTCTTAACTTTAACTTTATCTCAAACTTTAACTCCTCTTGAATCTCTAGCTTTATCTTTAAACTCGATCTTTATCTTTATTCACAAATCTCTGTCTTTAAACTTGGTAACCTATACTAGTGTGAGAGCATCTCGACGAGTCCAAACAATCTGGTTGCCACCAGACTTCGAACACTCGCACGAAAGGGTAGATCAAGGACCCTCCGCAGTGGGATATCTCCTGACTCACACTCCTAGCACGATACCTAGGAAAAGTCAAGCGAACTCTAGGTAGGTATGACTAATCGGGTGTCCCTCCGGTCCCTAACATTACTGTAAAGTAGAAATATCTTCCTCGTCGCCCGGCACCTGAACTAATCCCCTTTTCGAGCCTAACGATCAAGACAAGTCTAACCTAACCGTAGCTCGTGCTCTATAAATTCTTGTCCTCTTTGGGACCTTTAACTCGTTTAATCTCAATGGTTCCCTTTGGAACTCCTAACTCAGAACACGGAACTCGGTTTACAAACTCAGCCCCCTTTGGGACAATCAACACAAACCTATCACATGAAACTCATAACTAGACATGCTAGAACTATCTTAAAATTGAAACACGTGGTATTCAATACAAAGATCTCGAACTCTAACATACGAGACATCCTAAATCTCATGAATCAATCCTAAGCACAACACAATAATCTTGGAACTAAACATGTTGAATTAACTTGATTAAACACAGGAAGCAATAACAAACGTAAACAAACTCGGAAATCATGCCAAAACGAACTAAACATATCATATAAGGCATCCTAAAACTCCAGAACCATACAATCGTAGTAGAACGCGTCATTGAATGCTTAACTAATTAAATACGTGTTCAAGAATACCCACAACGACCCTATACTGGGCAAACAGTCCCTTACCTTGGCCAAAAACCGCTCAAAAAGACCCTTGGAACTGGAATCAAGAATAACCTAAAGAATTTCCACATAAAAGTGGTCGTACAAGACACACGGGTGAGAATCAGGTCTTAAAAACCCACAAAATGAACTGGGGACACAAGATTTACCTTAGGGACGGAGTTTAGAATTTTTCGGTCACAGAAAATGCCGGCCGGCACGTGAACTCCAGCGGCAGCGCGTGGGCTAGAGGTCTCCAACGCATTTGGCACTTCTAGAAACAGGTTCTGGAGAGGGTCGGGCGCATGCATGAGGCTTGGACTAGCGTGCGACTAGGTTTGGATCTCGCTACAGGCTCGGAAGCACGCCGACCAATCCGAAGCTGGAAAGCTTGAAGGTGGTCCACTAACGGCGTGACGCGTGGCGGCAAGGTAGAGGCGGATCAGGCGGCGGTCGCTGATTGGCTGACGAAGCGATAACTCCTAATTGGCGCAGGCGGCGACGAACGACGAGCGACTGGCGCGGGCGGCGTGGCCCAATCCGCAGTCTTCCTCGATCGCGGGAGAGAGTAGCTAGTTGACACGTGGCTCCTTGGCACTTGCGGAACAACTGACGAGGGCAGTAACTCTAAAATCAACGCAGGAGCTACACAGAAAACAATGCGGGATCTCTCGGTTTCAGTGACGACGGTACAAATCATTAGGTTATAATGACCTAATGATAGGTATTTATAATCTTTGTCTCTTTCCCTATTTTGGCTTTTAGCCTATTTTGTCTGTTGTGGCAAAAATTACTAAAATGCTCATGTTGACCAAAACTTCAATTTTGACCAAAATTTCTTGAATTTACCTTTTTGCCCCTTTTTTCCTTAAGTCCAAATAATAAATCCCAAGGGAAATTTCGTCCTTATTTCCTTGAATTTCCCGAAACAATTAAATTTGTTTTTTTCTTTAAATTCCAAAATCTTGGGCTGTTACATTGATATAAGAATATGACTTTTATTGCTTTTATTCATTCGCAACTTAAATTTCATTCTATTGAAAGTACTTTTTCAAGTGTTCAACATTCCAAGGATGGAGGATCTTATTCCTATCCATGTCTTCGAGGAATGCTTGACCAAGCAACTTAGTGACCTGGTATAGTCATTCCAATTTGGCCCTAGGACTCCACTATTAAGTTCTTTGGTGTTTGACATCACCTTCCTTAACACCAAGTCGCCGATTTTGAAGCGTATTGTCTTCACTTGGGAGTTGTAGTAGTTGGCGACTCTACTCTTGTACCGTGCTACCCTTTTATGGGTTGCATCCCTTCTTTCTTCTATGAGATCTAGGCGCATTCATAGTTGTTGGTCATTTAGAGTTAGATCAAAAGACTCAATACGCGGGGATAGAAGACTTATCTCGACTGGGATTATTGCTTCTGCCCCAAATGCTAGTGAGTAAGGGGTTTCGCCTGTTGACGTTATATGTATGGTGCGGTATGCCTACAATGCTCGTGAGAGATCTTCGGCCCAAGACCCCTTCAAGATTTCGAGCTTGGTTTTGAGGTTCTTCTCGATAATCTTGTTGACTGCCTCCACTTGCCCATTAGCTTATGGGTGAGCTAGTGATGCGAGATTGTACTGAATTTCTAACTGAGAGTAGAATTGCTGAAAAGCTTGGTTGTTAAACTGCTTCTCATTATCGGTGATAACAGTTTAGGGTATTCCAAACCGGCGGACTTTGCACCTTCTGATGAACTCAATCACTTTCTTCTCGGTGATAGTTGTTAGGGTTTCAACTTTGGCCCACTTGGTGAAATAGTCAACTGCTACTATCGTGAACTTGACTTGGTCTTGCCCGGTCGGTAAGGGTCCTATAAGATCTACTGCCCATTGTGCAAACGTCCATGATCACATCATGCTTTTAAGGATCTCGAACGCGTCTTTGGATGGTAGCAAATCTCTGGCATTTGTCACATGCTCGGGTATACTTCTTGGAGTCTTCAGACATGGTCGACTAAAAGTATCTCGCCTTACTAACTTTATGGCTAGGGACCTTGCTCCTTCATGGTTGCCACATATGCCTTCATGTACTTCCCGCATTGTATAAGTGGTGTTGGTTATGTTAGTATTAAATTATATTTGTAAATATAATAAGAGAAAATACCTTATTATATTATTTTATTATTATTATTATTTTCCTTTTCTAGTTAGGAATGTTACTATTTAAGTAACTCATCTGTATCATTATTTTGTGTGCGAAATAAAATAGAATATTCTCCTTACAATTTTCACATGGTATCATAGCCAAACCCTAACCCTAATTTTCAAAAACCAAAACCTAACCCTAGATCTTGAAACATCCATAGTTGTTGTCTAGAAGTGACCTTTGTCTTCCTCATGCACCTGCTTCACAGTATCGGGCTCCAGCGGCTGCTTCACAATATCGGGCTCTAGTTCCAGAGTCGGGTCGACAACACTCGAGTTTGCGCATCGTGTTCGTGAGTCGTCTGACTTGGTAGTGATCGAGCATCTGCTTCACCAGAACATTCACGACTTCAGCAGGGATCGCGACAGAGGGTTCGCGGCTTCGCATTGTTGGCGTCGATAGTGGGTTCGCGACGTTAACAGGGTTCGCGACAGAGAGTTCGTGGCTTCGGCAGTTGGCTTGGCTTCGGCAGTCAGCCTCGCGCCGTGTTATCACAACAGTCGGCTGTTTCAGTAAGTTACTAGCGTGGGTTTGAAGTGTTCCCTGTTTAGAGTTTTAACTGCAAACTATCAATATAAAAAAGGGTAGGTATGTCAGAGGACAAAAGATCGCTTGCAAGACTACCCAATAGTCCTACGATTCAGATAACGACCATTCGATTAAACGGTGACAACTTCCTTCGATGGTCACAGAGTGTTAGAATGTTCATCCGTGGCCAAGGCAAGATAGGATACCTTACAGGAGATAAGAAATTCCCTCAGAAAGACGATCCGACGTTTCCTGTTTGGGATTCAGAAAATTCCATGGTAATGACTTGGCTGGTAAACTCGATGATCGATGAAATTAGCAGCAACTATATGGGCGCGTTTGAATAGGGCGGGTTGGGATGGGAAGGGAGAGAAGTGTTATAAAAAGGTGTTTGAGGTGTAGGGTTGGGGTGGGAAGTGTTAGGAAAACTGCGTTTGGGGTGGTGGGTTGGGGTGGGATAAAAGTAGATGGATGAGATTGATGAGATGTTTTTTTTATAAAAAGTAAAATAGATTGTTTTTTTATAAAAAGTAAAATAATTAATAAATAATA
>JBBMEG010000024.1:3053256-3076700 GCA_037832605.1 Cyclanthera cordifolia
GCAACATAATGTGGTTAATAAAACAAGACCATATTAATATAACAATCGAGAAGGAAATTCCATTATATGCGCACTTAAAAATCAATAGAAGTTCACTGTGAGACTAAAACTTAAGATTTTGGCAAATGAAGCACATGATAAATTAATCTCTTGAATTCGAACCTACAAGATACAGTGATTTATGAGTCCAATGAAGTTTCGAGACAAGATGGTTGATGAAGAGATTGGAATTACTATAAGTCGATCACAATGACGACATCAATGGAATCTCATTCTGAAACACTAACTAAATTCTGCTTGGCAAGAGAAGAGTTTCCTTGAGAATGAAATTTGAGCCCTATATAAAACAAAACGTCTGAATGATCATTTTCAGACTCCTGAGCATGAAGAGAAGTGCTATATAAAACAGAAGAATGCACTAAGAATCTAAAAAAGAATAGCTCATTTTTAAGCATTGGCACCAATAGTTCCTGTTATTGAGTAACTAAAATCGAATGGCGCCTAAGAGAGAATGGTCCTTCCAAAGAGTTGGATATAATAATCTGTAAGAGCCGCAAAGAAAATGTATCAACAAACTCTCCCAGAAAAGTGAACAAAAATAAACACTGTATAGCATAAGTAAGAACCAAACAACCTTGATTATCATCCACGCAAACAAGATCCTTAATTCATTCAATCATTGAAAAGTCCTTTAGAAATACATCAATACACAATGTTTAACTCTTCACAATGCATGCATATAGCAACAACTCAATTAACAAGGGAAATCGCTTTGATTTTTTTTTTTTTTCTGCAGTGCTTATCCATCATGAATAAGAACTCGCTTATTTCTCTTTTAAATAAGGTTATACTTGTAAAACGTGTTTCTTCTTTATTAATTCAACGCCTGTTTTCAATTAATGTAGACAAATTAGCGCACCTGAGTTCAAACTTAAATTGTAGCTTAAGATTATGTAATAAGAATTGGTAGAAACTGAATGATATCTGATGCACCAATTTTTATTCGTTCATTGAATGATAAGTTTGACGCAAAATTTGACGAATGATTTAATATTAAATTTGATTAATTGTTTAATTAGTGGTTAAAAGTGATTATTTACAATCAAATACAAACCAGAGGTTTTTTAATAGTGATAATCTACGACTCTTCTTCAACAAAAGAAACAAATATATCCAAGTGTTTGCCGTAGAAGATGTTTGATTGAAAAGTATAAATAATTGTGGTAGAAAACTTTTGCTTAAAAGGAAGAGTTACATAGAGTTCCGAGAAATACAAGTCTCGTTTAGTTAATTGATTATGAATAAGTGATAACGTTCAAACATTTTTCAAGCTCCAAAGTGACAAACTAGGTCTAGAATTAGAATATGAATTTTTATATTGTGCAACTATATATAATATTGATCACAATTGAAGAATCTAAGCCACTTCTTAGTTCTATGATTATGTAGAAAATTAAACTCACAATCATCATCTATGATTAGTTCTTAACCCATTATGAAATTACTCTATAACAAATTAATAGAATCATAGGGTTTTTTTGAGATTATGTAGGCTGTTAGGTAAACCATGCCCTTAAAACAAGTACATTCTTCAACTTCCTTTTTCTATCATTGGTCCCCTTGTATAGGAAATTTGAAGTGATTCTAGGGAAAATAGATAACTGATCAATTGCATCTAAGCAAAAGCTAAAAATCTAAACAAAGGATTCCAAACAAACAAACATACAAGTTCCCATGAAAATTCAGGCATTGAATCTTTAAAAAAAGAAAAAAGATATGAAATTCAAGGTACTAAAGGTAACCCTGATGCAATTATATGAGTTTCAATCTGAACTACTTCAGATCTGCCATGGCAGGCAGAAAAATCATGTCCTGTTAGGCAACCACTTCTGCCTTCTCTTCTTGTTTTCTACTTTTCCTGGTATTATTGCTGCCATTTTGTTGTTGTTCAGCCTTTTTTTGTGCTCGAACCATGGCTCGTCTTGCACGTGGCCGCATCTCTCTTACCCTACGAGGTGGCATGATATAGGGCTCAAGTGGACGGTCGCCAAAAGGGTGTTCATCTCCCGTAAAGATTCTGAGTTTTCGATCTCTATCCTGCATTCATGAAATAAATCGATAAAACTTCTGATATGAATTGCATGTACAATTGACTAAGGAAAAGGAGTGAATATTGTATCAACGACTGAAGCTAATCCATTAGGTAACAGAAAAATGTCAAACACTGAATGAATTTAAGAAAACTAACATCACGCAGTTTATTTCTCGGAAGCATGCGCCATACGGCTTTACGTATGACTTCTGTAGGGTCTTTGGTCATCTGATCCTTCAAAGTTCTTTCCTTGAGGTTGCCAACATACCTACAACAAGCCACACAAAGTTGAAAGCAAAACATGACAGATAGATATATATATATATATATCCGCAAGTGTCCGGCCCGGTCCAGCTTACACACAAAACATATCGTTTAACCCTACAACATTTCAATGTCAAGAAAATAAGTAGAAAGTTATGACCAAAGAGACACTAAAACCATCTTCCTTCACTTTTCTGGGGCTAGAAATTGAACCATCTAGATTCAACCAACAGCTTCAATTTAACAAAAATTATAAAAATCTAAATTAAAGATAAGGTTATAAAAAACTTCAGATTAAGTGTCAGTGACCAATAATTTAAGTAAAACTATAAAAAGATACAGTACTTACCCAGTATGCCAGTGATAAACTTTATCAGTGAGCTTTCTTCCCGTGACACAGATTTCCTTAGCATTAAGCACAATGCACATATCTCCATCATCTCGATTTGGTGCATATGTCGGCTTATCCTTGCCTTGAATCACAGTAGATATTTGGGATGCTAGTCTCCCAAGAACCTGGTAGACAAAAATTAGAACAGGCGCATTAGTTTGTTTCTAGAAAATATCACTGACGTCGAACATACTATCTCACAATCTGCAAAACTAAAAGTCAAGTGAAGAGTTCATAATGCATTCTAACCTGGCCTTTGGCATCAAACACTCTCCACCTCAGGCCTTCCAAATCGATGCGTCTCAACCCAGCAAGTGCTTTCTGGAACAATGTTAATCCATAACATTAATAAATTGTTAATGTTTGTGTTCGTAGAACACAAGTACTTATCCAAAGAATACCGATCAGAGGCTAAAAATAAAAAAAAAATACATAAAATAAACCAAAAAAATAAAAGAACAGCGATCCAACAAACGTTTCCTATTTCTTTCTTACCATGATTCCTGGGTGATAACTTTCAACCAAAAAAAGAATCCTATTCTTTCAAACCAATAATTCCATATAACAGCAGATAAACCAATGTGCCAAAATAAACCTCTCATATACCAAAACAACTTCTTTTATCATCCGTGCAAACATGATCCTTTGATCATTGGAAAGTCAAGAAATACATTAACACAATATACAACTTTTAAAGTCTTCACATCTCCTTGATCCATCTACACAATGAATGCATACAGAAACAATTCAAATTAAAGAGGAGGGGAATCCCTATGAATTTTGCTCAGTAGTATTTGTTGTCAAATACACGTTAATATTGGGTTTGATGATAAATTGCTTTGCTCGCCTAAAAAATGTGAAAACTTACATATAAAAACGTACGCTAAGGTTCTTTCCAAAAAGGGAGAAAAGAGGTCAATTTATCATACTGCTCTTTCCATAAACAGTAGGTCTTATGAAATCCAAATCTCTATTCGTATGAAACCATCTTAAATTTATCTTAGTAGTTGTAGCAAATTCCTACCGAAAAGAAATATCCAAAAACTGGAAATACAGGGCTGCCTATTATCATTGATGATAGCACACAAGAACTTGAATCCTCCGAGCAGATAGGTAACAAGCCAGCCAAGAATCTTTGACATTAATGGCTAACATAATACACCATGGGAGAAGACATGTCAAGTCCACATCACTAAGAAACATCTAAAAAAATAAGGAAACCTTACTACCCTACCCAGTAAAGCCATGTTACATTCCTGAATGAACATGACACATCAAACACAACACAAATTGTTGTCCGAATTAAATATTGTTCTACTTATCAAATAAATTCCTGCAAGGTTTCTGAATGACCAGAGTTAATCAAAACTTTCAATACAAAATGTGTTTCTTCTTTGTTAATTCAACCCCTCCTTTCAATTAAAGTAAAAAAGAATGGTGCACCCGAGTTTCCTAGTAAGCACTTCCTCAAACTTTGACAGGAGATTATGTAACAAGTTCTGATGGCACTTAACGACAACATAAACAGTCAAACATCACAAACTCGGCAGTAGATAGCAAAATTAAGGAAAAGAAAACCTAAAAAATAAATTCTACAAACGCTTGCCGCGCAGTAAACAAGTAGCCAATTTCTAATCAGTGTCCACTACAAATCATTTCCAATGAATGTAATGCATTAGAATAAATAAAAGCGAAGAAGCATTGCCTTCATGTTGCCACTGAAAGAAGCAGCAGCTTGACTTGCCATTTCTCAATTTCCTAGTTTTTCACTGCTCCAAATCGCATGAAGATACTAATTAGAGTTCACTCAACCCAACAATTGACAAAAAAAATGATTCACGAATAAAAGATTGCAGAAAACAAACCTCCGGGGAAGGGTTCGGAGAGAGATAGAGAGGTGACGAGCTTCTAGGTTAGGGCTTGTTTTCTGTTGGAACCTTCAATTTGGAAGGATTTCAAATCGAAGAGAAGTGTGGCGGCGATGGATTGCAGAATAAAGGATTTGCAGATAAGAGGCCGTGCCGGCGAGCTGCAAAGAAGAGAGAACGATGGCGGAGATCGGCGGCCGCTGGGATACACAGTAAATGGTGGAGTTGTCGAATGAGGGATGCTACAAATACAAGGCGTTTATTATTATTTTTTAATGACATTCATAAAAAAAAAAAAAAAAAAAAATCGCTACAATGGAAAGAAAATTAAAATTTAGTAGTATGGTTTAAAGAAATATAAAAAAGTTAATTCGAATAGTCGTGACAAATATAAAATTTAGTCGATATGGTTAAAAAAAAAAAAAAAAAATTATAGAATCAAAAAAAATAGTCAATGTTATTTCATGAATTAGACAAATTAGGTGCGTAGAGGTAACTTTTTGATTTATGAATGATGTTTTTTTTGTCCAATCAATTACTTATCTTACAGCTTCATCATTAATCACAAAATAACTAAGTTCAACCTATTTTATTCATCAATAATTCTAATTTTTTTTAAACCAGAAACCAATGGTAGATTTCTCCAAATCATCAAGGACTAAAGTCTAGTTTTTAAATCTTAAGGACCAAATTCTAACTTTATTCAAACTACGAAGACTGAATTTATAATTTATCAAAAAAAAAAAAAAATCATGTATACCAAAGAAATTATATGTATAACAAATATCTAAAATATACCCAAAGAATTTATTGTGCGTTGTTTTAATTATCTTACGATAATCCAATTCAACTAAAATAAATCTGGCATTCCATACTATACCTATGGATTAAAGTTGTATTTTTCAAAGATGTATCAATCAAAAAGGAAACACTAAGCCAAGAACATAAGATTCCCAGGCATTCCCTCTTCCATATCCAGACTCCAAAATCAGTGGCAGTTCACAGTAACAAGCTGTAGATTTGGCAAAATGAAACATATTAATCTCTATTATAAAGCATATAGGCCAAATGCCAGAATTCCGATCAGCCCGAAACACGGCATTGCTTGTTTAAGACGAGGCAATGCAAGAGAATTGCTCTTTGCTTATAAAGAATAATATTGAGGGAATTTGATTACCTCAGATTTTGAATACTCTATGGTTATAAAGAAATCTCATTTGGCCACTATATTCTTAGCCATAAATCTTGAGATCATGCTTTCAACATCCTCCATGCTTGAACCCTTCTCCAAGAAAAATTGTCACTGGTTTCAAACTAGTCTCGATACCCATATCAAAGTCTGTCGCGATCGATAAGTAAAGTAAACAGAAATATTCAGTCGCAGGCCTTAGTTTTTCCTATAACAAAAGAATTGAGACACGAGAGGTGTCTACAAATTAATGTCGCAGGTGGGTATCGAACCTAAAACTTTGAGGGAGCCTACCCCAACTATTGTGTCACCCCTTAGGAACGGCAGGGATATCAAATTTTGGCACCCCAAGATCAAGAAAGAACTCAACCACGGACTTTATTTCCTCCTCGAAGGTGTAGTAAGCAAAAGATGGAAATTTGCGAGTAATTTCTTTAATTTGCTCAAAATCTAAGCCATGTTCGATAAGGTAAAGAACATGCGGTCGAAGCTTTTCGGTAGGCCCTATTTCGCTTACTCGAGAGATGGCTCTCAGCTTCTTCTTGTTACGAATTTGAGATAGGAACTGGAGAACAGAAGAAATGTCCCATGCTCTTCAAGGAAGGATTCAAGATAAGGATTCAGAACATTGCTAATCTCAATTCATGTCAACTCTCGTCCTGCATAAGCCAAATGAACAAGATTATAATTTCTAGAGAATCCCATTCTTCTATGCAACTAAATAAATTTCAGTGATAGGAGATAACAAGTACATTGAAGTCGAACCTACTAGATACCGAGATTTATATATCAAATGAGGCCTCAGTGTCACGACGAGATGGTCGATGCAGAGATCGGACTTGATAATTGTTCTTGCAGCATTTGCATTGCTCAAATCTTATTTCTTTAAGAACAGGGCTGAAACTACCTTGACCTCTTCTTTTTTCTGCAGTTAGAAGGGCTGGAGATACAGCCTTAAAGTTGATTGATCTATCTACCTTAGAATCTGCTGTATTTAATCATCATTTACCATAGTTAAGTGGCAACCACAAAGACTTTGAAATTTTTAATAAACAACACATCAATAGATTCTCATTCTGAAACACTGACCCAATTTTGCTTGGCAAGAAAAGAGTTTCCTTGAGAATGAGTGCTGAATCCAACATAAAACAAAACGTTAAAATGACCCGTTCTCAAACGTTAAAAGGGCATATCTGGATCCCTTCTCACCGTTTAGCTCACCAAGTTATCGTTCCATCAATCACTAATTACTCTTACTTTTCTTCTTCTATCTCTTTCCACCATAGCTAAACATTCTCTAAGAAAGTCCAGCTCATGCAACATACCAACATTATTCACCGAATATATCTTACAACAACCATCATGAAAAAGAAAAACATACAACTCTTTGGAGGTGTTTGTTTCGTGTTATTAACGAGCTATTACAAATGCACTTTTACAATTCTTCCATCCAAATGAACTATTATAATCATTTATTTCTAACCACTCAAAATAATCAATCACTTCTAACCATTCAAAATAATTATTCATTTATAACTACTCATTTCTAATCCTTCATTTATAACCTCTCAATATAACCTTTCATTTCTAACCACATCCAAACAAGCTATTCCTCTACAAATAATGACATCCAAAAGAACTATTATTAAACCTCAAATTTCTAATAACTCAAAACAACTCCTGGTTTATATTCACTCAAAATAATTACTCTACCATTCCATATCCAAACAACTTCGGTAAGATAACTAAAGATATTCAGTCTGTTGGCACAAACAATTCCCCTTATTGATTTACTAAAATTGAACAGCACTGAAGGGAGATCCTAACATTTATCAAACCTCTGAAACAGACGATCCGTATAGTTTTATTCAAACCTAACTAATAATTTTACCATAAGGTGAATGGTTTTAAAACTTTAGAATAGATTATATATTTGATTCCTATAGTTTCAAAAAAGTTATAATTTAGTTCTTATGATTTAAAAATTTAGAGCTTAGTCCATATGATTTGAAGAAATATGAAATTTACTTCCAGTGATTCTGGAAAATAGAATTTACTCTGTGTTGATAAAATCTAAAAAATAATCCATGTTATTCGTATATTGTAGGAGAATCAAGTTCATCGATGTAATTTTTGATAAACGAAATGAAGCATTTTTTTGTTCAATCAATTATTCACTAGCACTCTCATCATTATGCTTACTTATACTCTCGTCATTAAACATATAAATAACTAATTTCTATGCATTTTATACACAAAATATTACAAACAATTCTATTTTCTAGATTTTATGAAATTTTAGAGACTAAATTATAAAATTTTAAATCATAATAACTGAATTTGCGAACTAAATTTTAACTTTGCTCGGTAATTTATCCAAAATTTTATCTTTTATTTAAAAATAAATAAATAAATAAACGAACAGTCATGTGCAATTCTGACACAACTTCTAAATCCAAAACCCCTTTACAAGAAAAATCTTATCCCTGAATAAAAAAAAATGTAACCCACACACACACAGAGAGCAAGAGGTTTGATTCAATGCAAAAAAGAAGTGAAGAAAGTGAAACATTGATATTACGGCTTACTGGTCACAAGCCCTAATTAAGTTTGGGCCCATGAGATAAAAGATCGTCAGATATGGGCCCGGCCCAGAACACCCAGCCCAAGTAGGGCCCAAGCAATTATGACGACATAATTATTGAATTTTAAGGAAATTGATGTTGGTTTGCTGGTTGGTTTGCTTATAATCACGTGCCGTGCACATGCCTGCAACTATAAACAAGACAAACAAACCATTCTGAATATTCATAACACACACTTTATTATTGAGTTTTAAAATTATTTAATTTTTTCTTCTCTCTCTAACGAAACAATATTTATTTCACATTTAATTTAAATCAAAATGACTGATCAACCCAATTTCCAAAAACAGAGAAGATTTATAAAGAATTGGCCGCCGACATGCATTAATTGAAAAAATAGAGCAAAAAAAAAAAAAAAGAAAAAAAAAAGAGTATCTATATTTTAACCTTAAATAATTTTTGAAATTAAACTCATTATATTATTTTGGTTCAAAATATCTCTAAACTTTGAGGGGGTTTTTTTTTTCATATTTTTAAATTATAAACTTTCTGCTGTCAAGAAAAAAAAAGTTTTATTTTTTTGTGCTATTTTAGTTTTTGGATTTTTATTATTAACCTTAGTCTCTTGACATTAAACAAAGTTGTATTTATTATAAAATGTTTGTCCATTTTCTTTAAAAAAGTTAAATATTTTTTTTGAGATAAAATAAATAAATAATATATTTCTCTTACAAATTTTAGAAACGTGTTAACATATATTAGTTTTACTTGTAATAAAAACTCTTATATTTATTCGATTGATTTTTAATAATATTAACTTCAAATTTATAATAGAGACAACTCTTAAAATATTTTAAAAATCTCAATAATTAATGTTGAATATTTGAAAATTTAACTCTGATGACTAAAATTGAACTATTTTTAAAGATTTAGAGATCAAAATAATACAAAATTCAAAGTCTAAAAACTAAAATAGTAACTTAGATTTAAAATTTTGTTTGACTCTGTACCTGTTTTCTTAAAAATGTGAGAAAAGCATTGAAGAAAAATTGGTGTTAAAACAAGTTGAATATTCAAAAACACAAACCCAAAGAATTGATTATTGGCATTAATTATTGAAAGATTGAAACTGTTGGAGAATAAAAAATTGAAAAAATGGAAACTTTAAATGTACGAATTAAAAAAAAAAAAAAAATTGATAGAATTAAAGACAAACAATAAAAACACAAACTGGAAGAGACCCACTAAATTTGGTAGTTTGTGTGTTGTGTCTGAGAACGGCTGAATGGTTTTATCCACTGTGTCTGTCACTGTGATATTAAAGCTTTGAATTTGTGACACAAAATGACCATAGTCTTTTGGAAAAACCAGTAGATATTTCCTTTTTTATGCAATTAATTGCATAAATCATTCAAAAACTTTACCATTTGTTGTAATTATATTGTCCACATACAAACAAATTTGTTTTATATTCGATACATAATTATAATAACAACCATCTCTATTAATTTAAGATATTTTTGATAAACAAAACATAAAGACACGAGATTGTATGCTAAAAGTGAAGAATATCATACAAATATGAGATCCGGTAGTTTTGTCATCATTATCATTTATATTAGAGTCACGCATCTCACTTAGCCATGTTGACAGAATGCTTCTTTGCACGACAAAGACGTTTGGAACGTGTGGACAAAAATTTGCAATAGTTTTATCTGATAAGTTTGATGTACTTGTTAGTTGTTATAATTAAATTTATCACAACTCATCAACTTAATGTTTTAAAGTAAACATAGTAAACTTTTGAGGGGTTTTTTCTTAATACATTAGGGGAGATAGACCACAAATCTTACACAGATGACACTACTACTCTCAAATAAATTGAGAACCAAATACAATTTTCAAAATCAAACTCGGGACACTAGTGTTGAATTGAATTAACTTTTGAGTTTTTTCAATCCAACTAATTAAAAAAATAATGTTCACCTTATACATACATGTAGTAATTTATGGATATTAAAATTTTCCATGATTTTAGACATGGTTACAATTCTTTCATGTATACTCCTCCTAATCTCATATGTTTGTAAAAAAAAAAAAAAAAAAAAAAATCTAAATAAATCAGAATACATGAAAACTATTTTAAGTTTTGTTGTTTATATATATATATATATATATATATATATATATATATATTTTATAATAAACATTAACCTAACAAATAAAGGTAAAAGAAGGGGGAGGGACAATGCTTAATTATTGATTAGATATTAATTTACATTAAAAAGTTATAATAATTAACATTTAACTAAAAAACAAAAGTAAGTGGCAGAACAACACTATTAGGTAATAAGTTGTTGTTGCTTTGTACATGATTGTTTGTGATTTAAGGAAACATTATAAATGGTGGGTTTGGTGACAAATTAAATAATAATAATATAATATTATATACCAACAAATTAAAATAAATAACACACACACACAAATATACATGACAGTCAAAACTCACTATCTCTAAATAGAGTTTGGTTTCCAAAACATATAAACAAATGTAGCTTTCATGGAAAAGAACTATCAAACTGGAAAATCACTTTCAAATGGAAATTTTACTGTTGCAAGTATGCATGTTCATAGATATTCTTTATATGTTTTTGTCACGTCTGAATGTGACAACACTCTAATTTCTTATGTATTTATGGTTATATTATGATTCTTGTACTGTTTTTTTTTTTCTTTCAATTTTTATGTTCTTGTTTTCTATATTTACGTGGTTAATTAGTAGTGTGTGTTAGCTATATCCACGATAAAGAGAAGAGAAGGATAATTTTATTAAGGAAGAATGAATTAATTTTGATAAAAAAGGACTAGATTTTTATGAGTGTTTGTATAAAAGCAGTACAAATACGAGTACATAAACCCAAATATAAATCAGAGTTTTATGAGATTCCTACACCCTGACCGGACAACGAAACTCTCCATTAAAAAAATTATGGTACATTTTAGTTCAAGACATATCTTATTTGTGGTCAATAATTCCCTCTAAATGTGCAATGAAAGTTTATCTTAGCATTGATATGACATTAATCTAAGTTAAAATTATAGTGGCTAATAGAGATGATTGTATATTTATCATAGAGTTGACAAAATTAAAATGTAAAAAGAATTAGAGACAAAAAGTTTTTTAACTATTTTTTTTTTTGTGTGTGTGTGTTTAATTTTAAGTTTATTTTGTTGTACTCAATTAACTTTTTATATGATCACCAAAACTTACATTATATAGTACTGGCTATATATATAGCTAGATATATTTTGTAGAGCATAGGAAACTATAATAATATATATATATATATATATATATATATCATATAATTAAGATGTGTTCATTTACATATGTATCATCATTAACTAGCACATATTAAAAAAATATAGTCTAATTAACATGCTTATTTTAATGGCAAATAATTGTTATATATAAAAAAATTAAATCCACAAAATTACTCATACTTTATACCAACCCTAGCAATAAAAAAGGATAGATAAATATAAGAAAAATCCTACTATACAATTAACAATAATTCAATCAACCCTAATTACATTGCAATTCGAGACCATCATATACTAAATTAATCATCTATAAAAGAGAACCAAATTAAAAAAAAAAAAAAAAAACTTAAAAAAAGGGGCAATTTTTTTTTTTTGAAATTGTTGATCATCATATTCATCCATATAATAATAAAATGGGTGGGAAATTTGAAATTTTTCTAGGAATGATGACCAAAGTCTCTGATGGAGAAAGAAGGGTTATCGACGGCGGCGGAGGAGGAGGAGTTCCCGGCGTGGCGGAGGCCTAAAGTGAGTGAGACATCGCCGGTGGTCCCAAAGCTGATAAGAGTGGGGCCATTATTATTATTATTAATATTATTATTATTATTGATGTTGTCAGGCGCTGACGAAACATCCTGAGACGACATGGTCCCATAATTATGTTCTCCAGTTCCATGTCGCCACACATCATGCAGATCGGAGTAGTGGTGGTGCGCCGCCGTGAAGGGTTGGTCGGAGGACGGCGGTGGAGCGGTGGCGGGGGTGGGTATTGGGTTTTGTGCATTAATGTTGGCAGTAGTGTTTTGGATCTTATTGTCTGTGGTGGTGGTGGTCATGTCGTCGTCTTCTTCTGATTGTTGATGATCATGATTACTGTCTGTTTGGATTTTGCCTTCAAGTTGATACATTTCTTCTACCATTGGTTTCCACAATCTAACTCTGGCATTTATGAACCAATTTGATACCTGTTTCAATTTTATTTATTATTATTTTTTAATATCACATAATATAAAACATCAATAAATATATGTATGTATAAATAAAGGAAAACTATAATAAATTAGTGATTGAAGTAATGATAAAGTCAAGCACGGGAAACCAACCTCTTTTCTTATCATCTATTTTTTCCACTCCAAACATGCCCGTACTCTTTAATTTAATCATCTAGTTAAAATATCATAAATAACTAAGAGCATGTTTGGGGGGCTGGATTAGGGTGGGTTACACTAATCCATCCTAACCCATCACGTAGTCCAATGCATTTTTTTTTCATTTCTCTTCTCCAATCAGCTATACATATTATATTAATTATCTTCAATTTTTTATATAAAAAAACAATCTTCATTACACGGCCACATCAACTTTTATCTCTTCGAAGCCCTACACCTTAAACACATACTTACTAATACTTTCATTCTCTTTCCTTCCCTTCCTGACGTAGCGAAACGCTCCCTAAGCCTATGTTTGTTTTTTATGGAATATGAATGGTTAACCACTACTCGTCAAAAACCAATCATTTGTATTCAGTAATAAACAACTGTTCTTGACCACTAATGAAACCATTCTATCAAATTTGTACATCAAATATATATTACTCAACCACTATTGATACTAATCTCTAACCAAGTAATTAATTACTCAACCACTACTTATAACACTATCATTAATCCCTCCACTCTCCAATTCTCAACTTTTTTCTACAAATAACAAACATTAAAGATACCGAGTTCGATAACCATCTATCTGAAAAATGATTTTCAATAAAATCTAATATTATACTGGATAAAACTAGAATTTCTCAACATGTTAGATTATAAAAATAAAATAAATTAATTAAGGGACACATTAATGGCTGAAAAGGTAAAGGATCTTCAAAATTTGGCATTTTCATGCATTGAAAAGCACAAGAAAAGAACGACGTCGTATTATTCAGGGAAGCCAATGAGACAAGAAATTGAATACCTAATGAATAATACTATTCCCCACCCTAAGAATATAGAGGACTTAGAACTATTCCCTACTTAATGAGACAAGATTGTAGGTTTATTATGTACCTTTATAAAACAATTTATTCATCCATAATTCAGATATTCTAAATTTTAAAATTTGTCTCCGTGTTTATTCAAATTATAAGCTCTTCATTCCATTATCCTCGCCAATAAGACATGTTTAGAATGGTGAAAATAGAAGAAAAAAAAGATTATTTCCACCATCTGACTCGGAAGTCATCAAACACTTATTTACTCATACTTGACTTCATTTTCCTTCTTTTATTTTTCTTTTCGTCGTAGTCAAACATGTTATTATGAGATAGATAGTTTTATACTCTTAAATGTAAAAGAGGGAAAGTGTGTAAATATATATACAAATTTGTTTATCTCCAAATTACTATAAAAATTTGTTTGGAAAAACAAATTGAATTACTATAACATGAAAAATGTAGATTATCATAACAAGACTTATGTTAACCAATATTTAAAGCATCATGAAGAGAGCTTTTTAAAACCAACCTAAACGATTATCATAAATTGGAACAAAAGATTTGCATCATCGATAACGAAAACATGAGATCGAGTTATTATAACTCGAAACTTAGTCGAGAGTAAACCCGGACAAAACATGAGTGTTTGGCATGTAATATTAATGTGCAGTGCAAATGCAAGGTAAAATTTAAAAAAATTAGGAGAGAAAAGAGAGAAATAGAAACCTGATTTCTGGACAAACCAGTCTGTCGAGCTAACAGAAGCTTATCTGCGTCGCTGGGGTACCTGAGAAGATAAACACACACACAAACACACTATCAAAATGACAATCACAGTCCTTTCTTTTTCAAAAAAACCCCCTATTTTTTCCATTTTTTTTCTTTTTTTTTTTCTTAGATGTGATTTTACATTCACACCATACCTATATTTTCCCCTACCCTTGCTTAAGCTACCCTACCTACCCTAGCTTTTCGAGGTCCGAAACCCATGCACGCCTAAGGACGCTGCATCACCTTGTTCCTCCCATCCGTCATTCGTCGAAATAGTTCTTGTATTACTATAGTATGTCAATGTAAACTTGACTATACATATATATATATATACTCCTTCGAATTATTGTTTGTCATGTCAACATCATTTTAAGATTTCGAGTTTTTCATTAATTTTTCATAAATATATATACATGAAATATCAAATCTCAAAAGATATCCTAACAAATCTAGATAATGCATGTTTAATCAATATTCTAAATATTGATTAACATTATGTAATATCTCAACTATATTTATCTCTAATCTATTGAAAAAATACCCTAAAATTTCTACATTTTTTTATATATAGATATTCAATTCAATTCAAAGTTAACTAATTTCCCACACCAATGATCTAAAAAAGGAAACTTGGCAACACCCACAATCTAAAATCATTAAAACATGATAATCCAAAGTATAAAAATCATATATTTTTGGTGTAATCAATGATAAAAATGCAAACTTGAGAGAATAATTAGGTAATTATGATACGTACGGATTAAGAAAGTGTTCGAAGAGCCAAGCTCTGAGAATGTTGACAGATCGTTCAGGGAGTCCACGCTGAGGCCTCCAAGCTTCTTGTTCCATCATTCCCATTTGATGATAAGCCCTTTGCTGCCGAAGGCTCTGCTCGAGAAGCTTCAACCTCGGTGTCTCTCCTTTCGTTATTCCCGATCCTCCGTTTCCTCCTTTCTCCCCTAACGCCTCGTAACTCTGCTTTAGCTGCTCCGTTATCGCGTCTTTTAGGCATCGGAAGTGCCTCGACATCGCCTTCTGCGTTAGCGTCGTGTATGGCGCTGCTGCTCCCAAACCCATCACCATGTCGAATGAGTTCACCACCATTTGCATTTGCTCGCGGTATAGGTTGTATCGTCGCTCGACCTAGAGAGATAGTTAAGAAACACGAATTCGTAAAAGTAATAATCGAAAATTAAAGAATGCGGCACTGAATAAATATTTTCATGTTTACTAATTTCGTGTTAGTTATGTCCACACGTGGAAGAGAGAAACTCGTTTTATTCAAGAAATTATAAAAAATACAAAAGGCTCTATGGTGCATTTTATTTTTTTAACGTTTTTATAGAAGAAAAAATGATAAATAACTAATCTTGTATGCAACCACCAATCAACCCATCTATTATACTCAACAAATTTATTACTCAACAATTACTTAACATTAATTACCAAATGAATAGTTAGTTACTTCAATCACCGATAATCAATCTTTAATTTACTATTATTATAAAACATCAATTTCTAAAAAAAATTTGGGAAAAGAGTATGGAACACAAAATTACAAAAACACATTTCACTTCAGAACAAACATTAATTTTTAAATGAGTAGATAATTACTTTAATCACAGATAAACATCTATCATCGAACTAGTATTCTTTTAATTATATAATGGAGACAGACAGTTAATTAATCTAACTACTATTAATCTTTTCATTAATTCCACTTCACTTTACTTTTTTTTTTTCTACCAAATTCCAAAAATACAAGTTGTTTAGAAAGGTTTTTTTTTTTTTTTTTTCTTGAGGTTTTTAAATAAATGTTGTTGTGTTGTCCTTTTCAAGATTGTTTCCACCAGAAAATTTGGAGGGGGATTTCAAGTTTGAATTGGTACAGTGGGGGGTGATAAGATTTGACTGTGGTTTTAGTTTTAAATTAATTATTTTATGTTTGTTATTAAAAATAGAACTCTTTAAACAATTTGAAAACAATGGGACAAAACCAAAATATGTTTTTAAAAGATTTTGAGTAATTTTAAAGTAAGGAGTGATGACATAGGAATTTATAACATAATCCTTAGTGTTTCTCGCCATTGTTTCTTCTCCAAAATACTGCCAAATTGACAGGGTTTTTTTTTTTTTTGTTTGAATTTCCTTAACAAAAAAAAATTAAAAAATTAAAACAACCAAATCGCTATATTTAGGTCAACTAAATATATGTATTTAGTTTTATAATCAATACTTAAGCAAATATTGTAGCTTGCTGGTGCATTTATATCTTTACAAAGTGGGTACCAATTAAATCTTGTAGAAAAAAAATGATAATTAATTAATCTCATGGAATTTAACCCTACATAATTAACCTTTATTTTTCTTTTGAAAAAAATGAGGATGAGCCTGCTTTTCAAGTGATTTAACTTCCTTAAATCATTAACTAATCAAATTAACAAACACCCAGAAATTAATTTATAAAAAGATTAAATTTTTATGTGTAGAGATAAAGAAATAGGTGAAATTGAGAAGAAAAAGAAAAAGAAAATTAAAGGAGATTCTTGCCTCATCAAGCATGGATAATAGTTTGACCTTCCTCCGTTGATGCTCAATTCTATCGGTGGCGGATAGGGGAGGTTGATTCTTCGACGATGATGCCGAGCCGCCGCTTGCGGTGGAGGTAGCGGCGGTATTAGGATTGGGGTTTTGCTTGATATTGAATTTGTTCTTCTTCAATTGAACCCTTCCAACACTACAAAATTCCTCGAGCAATTCTTGAGCAGCTTGAACGTATTTAGAAGTTCTCAACACATGATTCACAGCTCCAAATCCAATTTGAACTTGATGATTTGGATTAATTTGTGAATTATTAGGTTGAAAGCTATGCTGAGGAGAATTCTCTGAATTATTCCTAAAAGAATATCCATGAACTTGGTTGTTGTTATTGTTGTTGTAATTATACAACATCCCGGCCTCATCCCTAATTCGGAACTCGTCGCCTTTCGCCGCGGCGGTGACGTCCTTCAAATGTTGTAAGGAGGACGAGTGAAGCGAGAGGGAAAGCCCTTGACTTTCGACGACGGAGAATTGGCCGAACCCCGATTGATCTCCGATGCCACCGTCTTCGAAACCCTGGAGAGGGTCGGAAGGCGGGTTTGGGAGGAGCATGTGGAGAGTGGAAGAGGCAGAAGGTGGCGAGGGCGATCGTGGGGGTGGAGGTACAGGAGGGTTCATCAAGAAAAGCTGCATGGCCGCAGCGGAGGTGGGTGGTCGTAAAGATCGAAAATTTTCGGAGAATTCGACCGGGGCCGGGGAGGGAGTACTTGGAGGGAAATTGAACATGTCGGATAACATGGTCCCCCCAGTAGGGGAGGCAGCGTAGACATGATGAAGTTGGTGGTGGTCGTCGATTCCGGCCACGGGAGGCGGCGGAAGGGGATGGGAGAAGAGCTTATCACGGCGGATCTGGTGGGGGAGGGTGGAGGAGTTATTGGATTTGTCCAAGGCATTAGAGAAAGTGAAGAATCCTTGATGAGGATGATAATCTTGGGACATAGAAGAATAATTGGGACAATTGGTTAGCTTATTGTATAAAATTAATGGACCTTTTGCAATTCCCATATCACATAATAATAATAATAACAACAATTCTTCTTTTTATGATTTTTCCACTTCTTCATCCCCAAAATCCCACCTGCAACACAAACAAAAAAATTAAAAATTAAAAAAATTAAAAATTAAAAATTAAAAACCCAATTCAAATTTAAATTCAATTAAAGATATATATATATATATATATTAAAAAAAAAAACACAAGGTACCTGGATTTGTGTGTATGAAGAATTTGGAGTGTTTGAGAGTTTTTTGTATAAAGAAAAAAAAAACAAAGATGGAATCAGAGAGAGAGAGAGAAAGAGAGAGAGAGAGAGGGCAGGTGTTGATGTTCTTCACAGCCTTTCTTTTTTTTTTCTTTTCACTTTTTTTTTTATATATATATTTGTTTATTTTTCTTCTCCATTTGTCTCTTTTGAATATTTATTTATTTTCAGGAACGACGAAAAACATAGAGAGAGAAAGGTTTTAAAAATTGTAGCATTCCAACTACGTGTCATTTTGTTCGATTTTTGTCCATTTCGCGTTAAATCAACGATCGAATTAATTTTTTGGTTTTTTTTTTTTATAATTTGGTCTAAACCGATTTTAATAAAATACAAAATTATTAGTTCAATTTTCCTTCGATTTGATTTTGATTCAATTTTTTTATTTTTATTTCAATGAAAATTTGATTCATTTTTTAATTATTTTTTTCTCAATTTCAATTTGCTTTTAATGATTTTTATTTACAAAAAATAACATTTTTTATACATATAACAATATTTATAGTTCATACTCTACCTTTAAATTTATTCTTGCCACCAATCTAAATATCAATATATTATTTTAGTATCTATATATTAAATTTTGATTTTTTTAAATTAATTTCTCCATCCATAATCAAAATCGAATATAAATTATCAAATATAATGATTTAATAATATTTTGAAAAAATTGAATTTATCAATTAAATTGATTGATGGGTTTGATTTTATTTATTTTTTGTTTTTCCTTTTTCGCTCCTAATTTTAACATTCCTTTTATTTTGAGTGTGTATGAGCACACTTTCCAATGTGTTTTTCTATTTAATGACGTCAATTATTATTTGTTTCATTTATTTCTCTGTCTTATTCTCATTTATTTATTTCTTTTTAAAATAAAAATATAGTTTTGATTCTTAAATATTTTGATTTTCATTAAATAATAATAATTTTATTTCATTCTGCTTTTTTGATTATTCAGTTTTAGTTTTTATTCAATCAGCTTTAAATTAATTTTTACAATAAATTTAAAGTCATTATTTATAGAAATCAAATCAAGTAAAGACAAAAATATTATTTTAAAAAATATATATTTACGGTACTTCATTAGTTGATGTTCGTCGAAGCTTTTCCCTTTGATGAAATAAAATTTTGATATTTAAAAATGTGATTAAAATATAATTAATAACAAAATTTATAAATCAGGACAGTATTTTAAAAAAAATTTCTTTGTCACCATATTATTTGAATTTTTTTTTTTTTTTTTTTTTTTTGTAATAAACTTGTCGTAGATACTCAACTTGTGACATTCTTCAACATAAAAAATGTGTGAATTCTTTAATATATATATATATATATATATATATATATATAATTAAAGTGAGCTATTTTTCTCTAAGTTAATTGGTTTTGAGACGGATACTCACTATTTCTAATATGGTATCTGAGCTCCGAGTTGTTAATTTCCTAAAATTCTGAAGATTCTTCTACACATTTAAAGATAGGGTGAGATACTTCCCTTATAGTGAATTGGTTTTGAGATGGATGACAAACTTTTTAACATGGTATCAAAGTTCCGGTTATTAGTCCTAAAATTTCAAGAATTCCACCCAAGCAAGCAAAATACTTAAGCGGACATTTATATATAAGAATATGATACTGATACTAGCAACTTTACCTTATTAGCTTAAGTAGCTAGCCTACTAATTATATAGAATTAAGCTCCAAGTGTATTACAGTTTTTCATTGGGTTGGTGGGTCGAAGAGATTACAGCGACGAATTGATCTGAAACGAAACATTTCGTATATAGTCATTATATAGAAAGATAGAGTATAGCCTTAATCGATCTTCTCGAATCGCTCCACTACGATGGATCGAGGGGGTCCACTAGAGGAAATGCAAGACGATAAAGGAGTTTGCTCGTCACATAAGATCCTCAAACCTACCACGACCACCATCTGCAATTTATTCTCGATCTCTTCCCTTGATATTTTTTATTATTATTTATACTTAATATAGGACTAGAAAATAAAAATTATTATTATTCTATTTATCAAATAGATATTGCATCTTAGTTAATTGAGATAAAATTAAGTCTAGTTTGATAAAGATATAGTTTTTTTTTTTTTCTTTTTAAACAAATATTAAGTTTACCTTTAAACCTAAATTATTTTTTTATGTATCTTTATTATTTGTTATCTATGTTTTTAAAGTTCAAATCAAGGTTACGAAAGCTAGTTTAAAAAAAAAAAAATTATAAACCGATTTACCAAATATATAATATTCCAAATTTTCTCTTAAGGGAAATTAATACTATTTTGTTACCTAACAAGATTTGAAACGGTTTATTTTCATATATTTATTGAAAACGATTTATATCTCTGGTATAGAAGAGAGGTTACAGAATTTAGCTAACATTAATAACAAGAAAAGCTAACTCTATAACAGAAAAACAAGAATCTAAACTACAATAAATCTAAACAGCAATAACAAGAAAACTAACTTCATAACAGAAAAATAAGAATAGAAAATAATACTTAGTAAAGGTAAGAGAGGTAACCGATTGTTTCCCATGATGTTGATATTACCTAAAAAAACTTATTTTATAGTATCAGTAATTAATGTTTCGCGGTTAAATGCATATATATTACGTTTGAGGTATTTAAATCTCTTATTAGTATTTAGATATACATATATTAATTATAAATATATATGAATATACATATGAGTCTATGTGGCACGAAGATATTAATTTATTATCATTAGATAGTATAGTCATTTATCTCAAAATTAATTGATAAATATATATATATATTATAAATATTTGGAAATTATTCTATTTATTTTGTTTTGAGCGTGAGACAATATTGAGATCATTAACACTTATACTTAATAGAAAATATATATGCGATAGATAATCTAAGCTAATTCAAATTGGAATACAATATTGAAATTAGACGTACGATGGTCATTTTAGCAAACACCCTTTGGGGAACCGAATATAAGACAAGATGGGGACAGTACAATCATCTCATACACCTTACCTCCCGTTACAATTAGCTCCTTTAAAATGACCATACTGCCCTACTCTAGAGTTTCATTTCAACCGTACAAATAATTTTTGGTAAGGTCATTTTTGTCTTTTACGTAAAATAGTGTTACATATTAATTAGTAATAATTTTAAAAGACTTCGGAGGATGTTTGTTAGTAGATTTTCAACTAGTATTTAGAATTATTATTTACTAAATATTAAAAACAAAATTACTTTTTAACTAGTTTTTAACTGCAATCATTACTTTTAAATACTCAAAATAAATCTTCATTCTAAATATTAATTTTAAATATTTTTAAAAACTACGTTCAAACAAACTTTTGATTGTAATCATTACCTCTAAATACTTAAAATAAATTTTCATTATAAATACTAATTTTAAATATATAACGTGTTTGCCTATGCCGGGAAGGGAAGGGGAGTGTTAGCAAATATGTGTTTGGGATGTAGAATTCGGAAGAGATAAAAGTTGATGTGATGTGATGGAGATTGTTTTTTTTTATATAAAAAATTGAAGATAATTAATATAATATGTATAGTTGATTGAAAAAGAGAATGAAAAAAAAGTGCATTGGACTATGCGTGGGGTTAAGGTGGGTTAGTGTAATCCACACTAACCTGACCCCAAACACACCCTTAAAAACTACATTCAAACAAACTACTGATTGCAATCATTACTAATCAAATCTTGTCAATACTTAACATAAATTCTCATTCTAAATACTTTTTTTAAATACTCTTACAAACTACATCCAAAATTTTTTATTGTAATCATTATTTTTAAATACTCAGATTTCATCATTCTAAATACTCAAAAAAATTACCTCCTTATGAATAAGGAGACAAATCATTTTTTATTTTCAATATAACGTTTGATGTTACAAATTTTTTGTTTCAAAAAAAAAAATTTTACAAGGCAAATTTTTTCTTGATAATAAAATATAAAGAAATTTAAAATGGCGTTAGAAACAAAACTAAACTAAACAAACAAGTAATAATAGTCCATTTTCCTAAAAAAAAAAAAAAATAATAATAACGCACTACCAAAAATGTTTATAGTGTGTTGATTTTATTGTTTGTTGATAATCGAGTTTAGCATCACGATCGGTTGACGACTCTTTTAAATAAAGGTTTATGGTTGATCAATGCATAATCAATATCAACAGTATAATTTAGAATATTTGATGGGTAAGACAATTATAAATCCTTAATTTGTGTATATATTTTTTGAACTATTATTTTATAGAATTACCTGAAAAAAAATATTAGAACCGAACTGCACAAACCGAATTGATGATTGACAGCGTAACCTTAGGAATCTCACGTGTGAACTTTTGAGGTGGGTTGCTCACATGAATCCCACCCTCCCTTCACACGCTTGAAAGCCACACCTCATCATTTGCCAGACCTAATTTTCCATCCTCATTACTATTATTATTAAAACTAAAAAGGAAATTTGATCTTCCTCCATGTCACGTGCAAAGTCTGTTACGCACGTGTGCCTGCCATTCGTTGCCTATTATTTATTAATTTCGGTTAGTTGGTTTATTTGTATTTTTAATCATTTTTTTATCTTGGTTTAATAATGAAATATTTGTACTCATTTTTTACCAAAATTCATCAAGAAATATACTATTTTTTCTAGTTAATTTTTTTTTTGAGATATATCTAAAGAAAAGGAAGAATACTATAGCAATAAATAAATAAATAAATAAATATATATATATTTGACAATATAAGCATATATTTTTGTTTAAAAAGAAGACACGAAATTCATAGTAGGCATAGAAAAAAAAATTGAAATGTAAGGACAATATCAAATCAAATAAATTAGGTTGGTTGAGAAAAAAGGTACAGAAATTAATAATTGAAATGAAAGGTTATAAATTAAATTTTAATTATAATAATTTTTGTATGGCGAAATTTTGCTGACAAGTGTAGAACTTGTTGAATAAAATGTTTGGCTGCAGAGAAACATGACCCTTACTTACTTTATTATTTATTTTATTTTATTCAACACAACTGAATTTTAGTTAGGCATGATCAATGACAAAAATCAACAATCATTTCTTTTTAACTTATTAAT
>JBBMEG010000024.1:3078238-3117656 GCA_037832605.1 Cyclanthera cordifolia
TCTTTTCGATATGTTAAATCTAAATTATTTATTATTTTAAGAGACAAATAAAACTCATATAACATTTTAATTATAGTTTTTTTTTTTGTAAAATATTACATGTATAATTGATTTTGGTAGGCTTTTTTTTAATATTCTAATTTTGCCTCTTCACTTTAATAAATTAAAACTGATCGAAAGTTAACTGAAATTGATTGAAGCGTGAATATTTTTTTTTGCAACTTAGAATTTTTTTTTTTGGTATTATTGGTTTTTTTTTTCATACATGTCAACCAAAAAAAAGGGGTTCATTTGAATGTATAATTAGTTTAAATGATAGGGGGTTTGAATTTCTATTATATAAAGAGAAATATATATAACCCTTTTCAAAACAATTATTGAAGACAGTTGTGAGAAAATCTATCAATCACAAAATAATTCTCTCACTCTCTCTCATGCTTTTTTTAATAATTAAAAATAGAATAAATAGCCCATTAAAGTAATTATTTTATTTATTTAGGAAGTTACTACTTTGATTGAGCACACATCAAAACATGAGATCTCTCCACCATGAACATTTATGAGAAGAATCTCTATCATTTGTCCGGAGATTTAATTGGTTAGAAGATTTTATATATTTTATATTTTTATGTGCTATAAATATTTGTGTAAAGTTAATAAAAAATTATTAAATTTCTTTCCATCATACTTACCGTATATTATTTGATATAGTCTATATACTATGTGATAGACTATAGTTTGACAATAAAAAATTCAAGTGATTCATGTGATGCATTGACGTGTGTGATGATTCAACTTAACAGAAATTGTTAAGAACAATAAAAATAAGATATTCTCTAAGATTTAATGAGATATTTGTAAGAAGATTATTTTTATTTGGTAAAAGATTCTCTATAATTTCAATTTGACATTTTCAAAGTTTATCAGATAATAAATACAAATTTATCTCAAAAATGAACACCTAATCTTATAGATATTACATGATTCAATTGTGTAAGGTCAAAAGAACTTTCTTTTTGTATTATTACATAAACATTTGAATATTAAAAGCATTCGTACTTAATACCTCTAAGTCGATGATATATATAGCTCGATAACCTTTGTGTTCTCGCATGCTTTTGGCAAGTTAAAATCAACTTCTTTTTTTTTTTTCTTTGAGAGATATACCATGATAAAATTACAAGAAAGTCTTATGGTTAAAAATTATGAAAATGACTGTTATAGTTTTTAAATAAAGATGATTTATCGCGTTATTTAGCACCATTAACAATAATATCATCCATAATTTCGAAGTAGATTTGTTAAAATCAACTTAAGCAAATGAGTATACATGAGTTTATAAGAGAGGCAGAGAGGGAGATCAATATTATGTTGGTTAGCTAGGTAAACATGATAAAATACTATATACAAATGATGAAATAGAAGAAATTTGTTTTATATCTTAATCTAATAGATTTAAAATATAATATTATGTGCGTTAATTAAATCAAGTAGCTGTTAACATATTAAAACAATGCCACATTTCAGTATAACATAGGCTAATTTAAGTGAATATATTAGAAAATTTAGAAAAGTAATAATTCAATGATTTTATGCTAGATTAACTTAATTAATATATTCAAGTTTGAAATTGTATTATTTATTGCAATTAATTCCACCCATAAAAAATAATAAATCCCAATTGTTTATCTTGTAAGGAAATAAAAAAAGTTGAGGCTTACCTAATGATGTTATGCTCTAACTACCACTTTATACCATTAAATAAGCTAACTATATGGATACTCTCTTAAGCAACATCTTCATCATGCTTCAAATTTAACATTTTATCTCCTCCCTCACCTTAAAATAAGCTATTAATTTTTAATCAAATCAAATGCTAAATTAAGGGCTTAGGTGTAAATTATCGATAATTAAAAATTATTTTCGAATGCGTAAACGTCATTTCTAAGTTGTGCTTAAATCTATCTGTGGCAGGGAAGGGCGTGATCACTTCGATTAGAGTGATTATCTAGTCTAAAAAAAAATTGTTATTAAATCATTTGGGTTTTTTTTTTTTTTCTAATCTATCTTCTTCTGCTTTTGTACCAATCAAATAATTATGTAAAATTAATTTAGTTCTTAGACTTTTAAATTTTAGTTGGGACTTTAAAATATTGTTATTACATCATTTAGGATTTTTTTTTATTTTCTCTCTTTTTTTTTTGTTTTCTTTGTATTTATATCAATTAAAATATTATCATGCACTTAAAACAATTTATTTAACAATGATCACCTCGTCCTACGAGAGTGATTATAAATAAATAGTTATTCAGAATAGATTAGGACAATATCGTCCTTTTTACAATCATTTTTCAAAGTCGGTTTATCATTCATACTTTTCAAATTAAAATAAAAAATAAAATAAAAGCTTTGGAAATTAGAACAAATAAATGGAAGTGTGATTTATAATTCATAAAAAAGTTTATCCATAGTCAAGCAAAAAAAAAAAAGTATACCAAAGGATTTGGCTCCACAACCCAAGAGGGGGAAAAAAAAAAGAAGACAAAATATTTATCCCTTTAATTTCTGCCATGTGTGGTCCAAAAATAAGCATGTACAATTCATATATGTATATATGATCATAAAGAAATGAATTCGTGTGTCACACCAATTATTTATTATTTATTATTTTTTTCTTTTAATCATAAACATTTAAATGATATTTAATCCATTTATTGTTATAGATTGAATTTACGCAATAGATATCTTGACCTAAAACAATGATGAACGAGAACAAAGTCGACCAGAGCAAGACACAAACCGTGAAGGTAAGAGACATGCAACTCCAACCCTACCACAGGTTAAGTAATACCAATCAAGCTTCAAATTTGTAACTTCTATATTTATAGTGAAGTTCTTCTGTCCTAACTTGTGGTTTTAATTCTTATTTTATCTAGAAGTTTTCCACGTTAAATCATTGTGTGTCATTTTCTCTTACTTCCTCTTCATTATTATTATTGTTTTCAATCTATTTTAGCTGCTACACCATGTTTTATTCGATTAATTAATCACAACAATTTATACTCCTACATAGCTAGGCATTAACCAGGTGTTATCGATTCCTTGACACCTTCATCAATTTCTCATCGAACTTTCATTGGTTCCTATAGAGTTGTCGCCGATCTCTACAATGATCGCGTCAATCCAAGATGTTTGTCACAATCAAATATGACCTCCATTCTTTAATGTGTAATTGAAACATTACCTATAAATATATGCGTTTAATACGATAACAATAGTTACGTTATAGTAATGCTATTTTTATACTATGATCAAAGTCAGCAGGAGATAAGCTATTCTTGGACAAAGGTTCAACTTATCTCTAAACAACTTCTACATTTCTCACAATGGTGGCTAAAGTGTCAGGTTGTTAGTGCTCAACACATACTCATTATTAGATAGTGTGGTCGCATCCAGGTAGATATCCACACTATCTAATATATGTTATCAGATTTCATTAAATCAAACAGTATTCAGTTTAATAAAACAAAATTAGAATTCGATTCAATATTGTTGAAATCCAGAAAGAAGCACCACCAAGATGAGGCGTGTTAAAGATCTCACTGTTGTCTCACATTAGAAAAGTGGATAGTTCTCCAAGGACAGGACTTATAAAATAGGTGAACTACTCCTCTAACCACCTATTGGTTTTGAGGTAAATGTTTACACTATCTAATATAGTATCAGATGAGTAGTTCATTAGAGTTTACTAATTATGAATCAAATCTCAATCTCATTTTATTAGAAAAAAAAAAAAAAAAAACTCGTTTGTGTTTGAGGACTTTGATATCGTATTATATGGTGTTGACACTCCAAATTTTCTAAGAATCCAAATTCACTATTGATATCGACTCTCCGAAAATCAGTACATATGAACATTTAATATATATAAGATTTTTATTATTTGAAAGTAAAACGGTTTATTTACTTTAAAAGAAAGATTAGTATTTACTAATTGGATCTTCAGCCATATAATTTTGATATATATAAAAATCTAAGCTTCAAAGTTGTAGTGTATTTAAATATGAATAAAATACTATGAAGCGTCTTCTTGTGTCTTAACTCATCTGAATATATATATATATATATATATATATATATATATATAACAATGAAATGAAAGATTTGAATGTCAATTTAGAGAGAAAAGTATGCAGAAAATAAGATTAAATTAATGTATTTTGTATACTAACAAAAGTATAGTCAACTCAACTATATGGATTATTGTTTGCTTGATGACTTGGTAAAATTATTTGAATTTTTAATAAAAGTAATTTAGATATTTGTGAACGTGAGCATCATGAATATTCCCTTCATCTTTTCATAAATTATTACCTTTAAATAAATATTAAAATCAACCATACATCATCTTTCATTAAAAAAAAAAAAGAAACATAATTGCTAGTACAAATTTCTACTTATTATAGCAAAAAACAACCGTAGTTCAATGGTGTCAGTGTTACCCTAAAACCATAAGATCACGAGTTTGAATAACTGCACACTTTATACCTAATATATATACACACAGTGTGAAGTTTGATTGATTTAAATTAACTGAATATATTTGTACAAAAATAAGTGTGACATGAAATCATGGGAACCTAAGATATTGTTAATAATTGGACAATTAAAGGAAATGAATTGGAAGAATGTGAATTGACGGGGAATTGTTTTATTGGAATTTGCGAGCAGACAGCCCTCCATTTCCTTCTCAGCCGAGTCACTTTCTTCATACTCTTGCATTAACAGGGGGACCAAAATTCTCTAACATGTTTTTTTTTCTTTTTTTTTTTTTTCCATTTTATATAATATTAGAGCTCATTAGGAAAATTAAATTGTTTTAATATATATTGTGTTTTTATGGATTTCTTTTTTCAAAAAACGAAAATATATGTTATATCCACTTCTATTATTATTATTATTTTTTAATTTTCTATATGAATTTTAAAAAATATTAATGATCTTTTATAATTAAAAAATATTGATCTGCAATATAAAAAGAAGGAAAAATGGGAAATGTAATTTGAAAAGAAAAGGTGAAAAGGGCAGTGGTATAATATTCGAAGGTAGTGAAAGTTGGGCCTGGCTGGCCTTTTAAATATGGGCCCACGTGGAAAATGACATCTACTTATTTCTTTGAGATGAGGTGGTCCTCAACATATACGTGTTCCACGTGGCATGCCGGCACTATGCGGGGCCCACAGCCACGTGGGAACCGTGGTCCAAATGGATTGGTAATTGTTTTCTTCCTGCCACGTGTTTCAAATGTAAAGGTGACAGCCTGTCATAGCCAAACCTTTTTTCCGTTCGCAAACATAAATAAAATTTTGATTTTTTTTTTAAATTTTAAATCTAATATATATATATATATATATATATATATATATACAACTTTTAAATTCATCTTTATGTAATGCATTCCAATAAACGCGTTCAAATTTCCTATTTCATTGTTTTTAAATTCAAAGAAATAAAAGAAAATAATAATAAGAATAAACGACTTTTTTTATAGAAACTAGACTTTTATTGGTTCATCATTTTTTTTTTTAATTTCATACTCTTGTAAATAAAAACTTTATAAATAATGAATATATTTAGTTATATATGTATTTTTCTTTAATTTACAATAATTTTTTTATACTTTTATATACTGTTCAACTCAAATAAAATGGTAAAACGCTCCCTTTCCTAAATTATTGTGTTATTCTCGTAGTGTATCGGATGGAAATCCAAAAAAAAAAAAAAAAAAAAAAAAAAAAAAAAAAAAAAAGCCCCGTTTGTCCCAACATCCTATATATATATATATATATATTTTTTTTTTTTTTTTTTAATTTGTGATTACTAAGAGGCAACATTGTTGCACATCAGTTAAAGCGAGCATAATTCAATTATTATATAAAATATAAATACAATTGTAAGATGTAGGATTCTAATATTCGAATTTCTAAACTCTTTAAGTACTAAAAAAAACAATGTTGTAACACTCTCTTTGAGTTTTTTTTTTTTTTTTTAACTGTGTAATTGATTAATGGGCCAAATAAGTTGTTTGTATTGGGCTAATGGTCTAGTTTTGTTCTGTAATTGGGCTTTGTTGACCTTAAAACAAATTGGGCTTTTGGTGTAACAAATTTGGGCTTTCTGGAAATTCCTACCTATATAACATAATGTGATTTCACAAGTGCCCTTTCCCACTTGCATATCTATCAACTTTTTAAAGCACAACAAATATTGTAAGGGGTGTTTGTTAGAGTTTTTATGAAAGTTTTATTTTGAGTGTTTAGTAATAGTTCGTTTGTTTGAAGGTTTTAGTAGGATGTTTAGAAAGATGTGTCATTAATTTTTGTTTGTTTAAAGGTTTTAGTATAATGTTTATGGAGGAGTTATGAAAAATGTTAGAAGTTTTTGAATAAATAAGAGAAAAAAAGAAATAAAAAAAACAGCAACTTGCGCCACGTGGTGCTGCAATTGAGGCAAAATCCCCTTAGTCCCAGACAAGTTCTTGAAAAAAACCCCATAATACTAGGTTTTCCATAAAACTCAAATCCTCCTATTAAAACCGCTTATCAAAACACCCCTAAGGCTTTTGCAACATTTAAGTAGAGGACACGTGTTAAATATCACTAGACTCTATTTGACGTTATAACGAATTTTTAATTTAAATTGTAGAATTCAATATCAATGTCATAATCTCTTTGTTACAAGTTTATACATCACATTAATTGAACAATTTTGTGTCATAATTATGCAAGTCCTCCCTCGAGTAAGGTGAGGATTTATTGTTGTAAACTAGGATGATGATTATTTCTTGTTCTTTCACAAAGAGAGAGTAATCTGATTATGACTGAGTGAAGCTTATGGAGAGAAAAACATCATTGAATTTGGCTAACTGTAGCCTTGATTTTGGAAAACAAGTTTCTCCCTGCATCTTGTGTTGTGGATTATGTTTGATACTCTAAAGGTAAATGTATGTACACTTTTTCAAATAATTTTTCATGTAAAAAGCATTATTATCATCAAGTTGCATGAGAAGATAGTCTGATGAAATAACATGAGTTGGATGTGGATTTCAGTGGCATTCAGACCGATCAAGAAGTTCATAAGAAATTCTTGTTGAAAATAATCTTCATTTATTTTTAGACCACTACAAGTACAAATGGAAACTAGTCGCGATGAAGCAATTCATCCCAAATGGTCTTTAAACGTGCAAAATACGTTGTAATGATTTGTTACTTTTGAAAAACATTTGCAAGATTGCTAGGAAGAAGATGATAAAGAATAATGACAACATCACGATTAAACCCGTGACTCTAAGGTCGAATTACAATCAATCGACCAAACCAACACACCACCAATCTTTTCAGTATCTAGATAACTGTTATAACAATACAAACAACTACAATAACCAACTCTAATAGATACACTTGTAAAAGAATAGAATGAATGAAAAACATCAAGAATTATGCAATACTACCGAAAGGATAAACAATTAAAGAAGCAACACGCCTCTAGAGTTGAGGGATAGATGGACATAAACCCTCATGTTTTTATAGTCGATGTATTTTCCTCTTACTATAAATTTCATTTTTGTCATTATTTAACATGTAGAATAAGACTCTCAATTTCAAATCATCATCTAAGAACATTATCTTATCCGAAGATCTCAAATTGAAAATCATTAAAATGTGTATTGATTTTACCATTATACCCTTAGAATTATATATAATGAAAAGAAAAACCACAGCCCAGCTGTTCGCAGACTCCAGCATCACACTATCCCAGCGGCAGCCGAACTCCGCCATCTTCCTCTCTTCGGTTCCTCGGCCACTTTGAATTGAAATCGAGTTCGTTTCTAGGGTTGTCATATTTCTGAGGTTCGCTTTCTGAATTTTGTTGTCAATTTTCTTATTTGTGCTAATGCGTATGGAAATGATTTGGAGTGGATTCTGATTAGAAATTGGCTTCCTATCTACTGCACGCCTAGTGTTTGTGGAATTTATTTGTGGATTTCCTTTTCCTTTCTGTTGCAATCTACTGTTGAATTTGTGAAGTTTGATTGTTTTTTTTTTTTGTTTGGAGTGCCATTAAGTTGTGCTATTGTCTAGTTGGTTTTGAAGATGATACTCATGCTAAAGTTTGAGGAAATGATTACTTGGAACTCTGGTGCACCTTTCTGTTTTGGTTACTTCAATAGAAAAGAGGAGCTGAATCAATAAAGAAGAAACGCATTTTTCATTCAAAGTTTTGATTAGGTTTAAATTCTGGCCATTCTGTAACGTTACAGGAAAGTTTATTACATTTTCAAACATGCTTTGAAATTTGAAGTTGATTTTTACTGCATTTTGTGTTCGCGAAGAACGAGATGTGAAGGCTTAAAAAACTATGTATTGTGTTGGTTTATTTCTAAGGACTTTCGAATGATCATGTTTGAATGGACCATATATGAAGTTGTTTGGCTCTCTTACTTTTCAATATTGGGTTTATTTTGTTCACTTTTCTGGGAAAGGTTTATTGATGCATTTTATTTATTTTTGTTTGTAGCTATGCAGCAGGTAACATAAGTGACGGATTATCACATCCAGTTTGTTTAAGAACCAATTTTAGGACCTCCCTTTGTTGCCGTTCGATTTTAGTCACTCAATATGGGGATCAATTTGTACCAAAGCTTAAAAATGAGAGCTCTCAGTTCTGTACACTTTGCCCATATCTTCTTCATGCCAAATGACAGTCTCATCACTAATCAAAGGTACCCTTGGGACCGTGATTTGGTAATTTTCATCCTGGTTATTATGATATATATTGAGCTAATAATGTTGTTAAGTTAGAATAGTTATATGATGTAAAACCACCAATCAACGTAAAAGTTTAAGCTTATGGGTTGAGGTGTATTCAATTATATCAATTAACACTCCCCTTACTTGTGGATTTAGAAAATGTCCTACCAGTGAAATTAATTTTAAATGTGGAGGAAAACGATACGACAGAAATTCGAACTCAGGACTTCTGCTCTGATACTATGTTGAATTATGTAAAACTATCAATCAACCCAAAAGTTTAAGCTTATAGCTTGGGGTGTATTTAATTGTATCAAGTATCAACTAACACATGATCTGTTCTTTCCTAGGTTCTTAGTGCATTCTTCTTTTTTAATATATCACTTTTCTTCATGCTTGAGAATGAGTCATTTTGACGTTTTGTTTTATTTAGGGTTCATCTTTCATTCCCAAGGAAACTCTTTTCTTGCCGAGCAAAATTCGGTTAGTGCTTCAGATTGAGATGCCATTGATGTTGTCATTTGACTTGTAGTAATTTCATTCTCTTGATAAAGTCTTGCGGTCTCTTAACCATGCTAAGTACTATGTTTTGATGATCTAATATCGCAGATTCTGAAGTAGATGGGTCAGTCAACATAAAGGTTGTTTCTCCAGCCCTTCTAACAGCAGAAAAAGAAGAGGCCAAGGCAGTTTTAACTCTATTTTTAAAGAAACAAGGTCTGAGCAATGCAATTGCTGCAAGAACAATTAACAAGTCGGATCTCTTCATCGACCATCTTGTATTGAGGCTTCATTTGATTCATAAATCTCGGTATCTAGTAGGTTCGACTTCAATTTACTTGTTATCACATATCATAGAAAAAATATATTTAGTTGGATATCAAGTGGTACATCTAGAAATTATAATCTAGTTCATTTGATTCATAAATCTCGGTATCTAGTAGGTTCGACTTCAATTTACTTGTTATCACCTATCATAGAAAATTTATTTTGTTGGATATAGCAGGACACCTCTAGAAATTATAATCTAGTTCATATGGCTATGCAGGACGAGAGTTGACAACACTTGAGATTAGAGATGCTTTGAATCCTTATCTTGAGTCCCTCCTTCAAGAGCATGAGACATTTCTTGTGCATGCTGTGGAAAATTTTCCTAACCTTCCTATTAAAGATAAGACCGCTACAACAGTTCCCGTCTCAAGTTCAACAATTGACACGAAGAAGCTGAGAGCCATCTCCCGAGTTAGTGAAATAGGTCCTACGGGAAAACTTCGACCTCAGATTCTTTACTTAATTGAGCATGGTTTAAATCTTGAGCAAATTAAAGAAATTACTCGCAAATTTCCAGCTTTTGCTTACTACAGCTTGGAGGGGAAAATAAAGCCTGTGATAGAGTTTCTTCTTGATCTTGGGGTGCCAAAATCTGAGATCTCTGTCATCCTCAACAAGAGGCCTCAACTATGTGGAATTAGTCTGACTGAAAATCTAAAGCCAACAATGGTATTCTTAGAAAATTTGGGTGTGGACAAGAAACAATGGGCTAAAGTGATATACCGTTTTCCAGCACTTCTCACTTACAGCAAACAGAAGGTTGAGGCAACTGTTGATTTCCTTTACGAAATGGGACTTTCGGAGGAGAGCGTCGGTAAGGTATTGACCCGTTGCCCAACCATAATAAGTTACAGCGTTGAGGAAAAGTTAAGGCCCACGGCTGGATATTTTCGTTCTCTGGGAGTTGATGTTGCTATTCTTCTGTATCGATCGCCGCAGACATTTGGTCTTAGTATTGAAGCTAATTTGAAACCAGTGACACAGTTTTTCTTGGAGAGAGGTTTCAGCATAGAGGATGTTGGAACCATGATCTCAAGATATGGAGCCTTGTATACTTTCAGCTTGGCTAAGAATTTAGTGCCTAAATGGAATTTCTTTCTAACCATGGAGTATTCACAATCAGAGCTAATCAAATTCCCCCAATATTTTGGTTATAGCTTGGAGGGGAGGATCAAACCAAGATATGCAATTATGAACGAGAGCCAAGTGATGTTGTTACTGAACCAGTTGTTAACATTATCGGAAAGCGACTTTGCGAAGGCGATAAAAAAGAAAATGAACAAGTTAACTTCTCAACAACTGACTGACTTTTTGAAAGACGGAGTATAATATACTGGAAGCTTTTATGTCTAATGAGAGTAGCCTTACGAAGAGTATTTCTCTTGCAATGCTTCTTCTGAAACAAGAGATACTTCGTGTCGGAATGATCGGAATCCTAGCATTTATTCAGCTTAGTACAAGAGATTAGTATAAATCATGTGCTTCTTCAATTGCCAACTCCACAGTTTCTTCTTACTGTGAGAATTTCCATTGATTTTGAAGTGTATCTATTTGGTCTTGTTTTTATTATCATTTTGTTTGTCATTTTTGACCAATGTTGTAATTGTAGAATGTTACAGTCCAAACAGAAGGAATTGAAATTATGAGGAAAAGAATGTGAAATTCTATATTTGTGTGTAAAAAACAATCTTTTTGACTCTTACCTATTTTTTACCAATGTGATTGAATTCAATTCAATACCCTATTTGCTACTCTGAAAGAAGCAAGGATATCAACTTGTCAGTAGACCTCTATTGAGATGTATCGAATTATTCACTAATTGACTTTTTCGATAAACTGATGTCAAGATGAATTACCGATAGTTAAACTTTTTTTTTCTGATAATTCAAAAACTTGGAGCTTCGCTTCTCTAAATTTTAAAAATAACTCTCATTCCTAGAATATGACATCAGATATATTGAAAGAGTGGAGACACAATTGAAGATGTCTACAAATAAAATCACAAGAAGATTTCAAACCTAGATCTTCATGAGAAACATATCTTCAAAGTTCAAGTATTTGACCAACTATGTCACTCATGGCGGTCAGTAGTTTGATAAACTACAATCAAAGTATATCAGGAACATGTTACAATAGGTTATTTGTTTGAGTTTTTGTTTTTTGCTTAATCGAAGCATATCAATATGCTGAATTCCAGCATGTTAGTACACTCAATCAATCAGCATATATCAGTAATGGAAGTCTATTGACTCTTATCACTTACAGATGTAAAGTTCTATCACTAATACAAATTTGTCAATAGTAAAATTCTATCACTAATAGAAGGATAGGATTTAGAGTTGCAAAGTAAATTTTAATAGCATAATCAACTTTAAAAGAAGCACAAAAGAGGCCGACAACCTTTGATTGAAAACAGAACACAGTATAAATGCACATCCACCTTAAATTTAACTCAGCAGCTACATTGCCAAACCAATGGTCAGTTTTGTTCATTTTTTGCTTAGAGAAATGCTTGAACGTTACATATTCTTACTTACATTTCCATTATACAAGAAAGGTGGCAGTGACAGATCTTCATGAGTCCAACTGGGGTGTGATTGAACAATCTTGCTGGTGAATGCTTCCTTGTGCCTCAACATAAGGTCGAACAAAGGTCCGACGCCACCATACCTCGAACGCTCTTTGGAGATTTGGGCAACTATCTCCAACCCTCAGAAAACTGCCCAACCAAGTCAGCAAAATGCTTTGCTGATCCTCTAGAGGGAGAGTGAGGATTGTCCGACCAATTCCTTCCTCCACGACTTTTCGATCAAACGATCCACAACCGTGTTTTAACCAGCTATAATCATTGATCAATGGCTCTAACCATGTATGTAACAGCAATTTACGGGTATCCTTAGCTGGTAACAGCTCGCCTTTGCCTATGCCAACAAATAACCTTGCTGTTATGCAGCTAACATGGTAGCGTGATACAATAGACAACTTCGCGTGGAGGGCTGCTAGTTCCTGATGTGCCGACCACATTACTGCAAACTCATCGGCTGCTTGCCTGTCAGCTAAAATCTCAAGCAACCACGAAAGATTATCGGCCTCTAGAGTAATTTGCTTCAGCACTGGTTCTTTCTTGTCCACCGATCTGTCAGTAAAATCTGTTTCAGAAGCCTGCTGGAACAGGAACAAAAGCGATGCCAAACAGTTTCTGCAAGAGGAGTAAATAATTTCATTGCAAATGTCAGCTGAATTCTCATGGCTCGGGACACTCTGGTTCTCTCTAAGGAGCCTCAGTACCACCAGTTTCATTTCGCGTCGGCCTCTCTCCTCGTTGCTTTTAAGAACGAGTTCAATGATATGAGAAAGAGTATCTTTATGGGGCTTAGACACATTTGCAGACACTCGTTTCAATACCGGGCTTACCCCAATACCCTCACTTTGAAGTCGTAGGATGGACATGACAACCTTTTCTTCCTCTTCGTCGCCGACCCAAGGGACCGCTTCCAAATATTCTAGACATGACTGCATGCATGACTTAAAGCCAAGAAATTCAGCAACCTGCAAAACAAACATAAGCCTTTTAGGTAAGTTTGTACCTAAAAAACAATAAACATCATCGCCTAAAAAGCAGAAGCTTCAAGTATTGCAGTGTTAGGATATAGCTGTTTAGGATTTCAACAGGTAATGTGTGTCTTAGATTCTTATGTCTTTCTAGTGGACAATATTCTATTTATTTATATTTTTTATATCCGTGATAGTCCGAACTCTGGGTCAACTAATGCGCACCTCGACTATTCTCACATACCAAATCGCCTGATCCTATAACATTTGGATGTCGAAGAAATCTATAGGAAATTAATTTCATGTAGGTGGTCTGGCCACCATGGAATGAACCTATAACCTCTTAGAATCTAAAGACTCTCTTTAACCACTAGGCCCCATGAATGGTCGACAAGATCCTATTAAATTTATTGTGATTCATAATCTTTAATCAGAAAGCAACACAAACAATGAAATATCAAAAACGTGATGAGAAAACTACCACAGAAGAACAAACAATATCCTTCAAATTTATGAATAAAGCATTCAATGACTATATGAATCTGCTTCTTACCTTGAGAATTCGCAGAACACGAGAAACATTTTGCTTCATCAGCCATTGCTTCATTTCCTTGCAGTACATCAATCCCACAGTTTCAACAAATATTTCAACATCGTCACAATCACCAATTTCCATGGAGGAACCTTCTTGATCAGAAAGTTTATTGGCAAAAAAAATACTATTATCCATCAAAACGTCCTTATGAACACTCAACTTCACCGAAAATCCTTGCTTCCCGAGTAAACCAACCTTTATATTACTCGTCCCTGGCTCACCAAACTCAATTGCTATTTTCCTTGGCATGTTTTCGACTTTAGGCCGTGATACCCTGTGTACAACCTGTGGGGCACTCAAGCCAGAGGTATCAGCATTGCCTTTTCGATCATCATCAGAAACAACAGCCGATCGTGATCTTGTAAGCGCCGGCTTTCTATCTGTCACCGAGGTAGATTTCTTCTCTACAGGGATCTTAGGGGGCAGGGAGGCAGGTTTGGGTTTGTTGGGAGGATTTTGATTTTTTAGGGTCTTCTGAAAAACAACAGGAGAAGGGCAACACCAAAAACCTTCTGGGGTTACAGCAATAGGCACATTTTTAATCTTGGTTTGACCTTGTTCTAATCTAGTTAACCTAATTTCAGCCATTCTTATTGATTTATTGCAGCTTGTTCACAAATGGGAAAATGAATCATGAAGAACAATAGATCCAGAGCACTTCAAAACAGCCACAAATCATTCTACACAAGAAAAAACACTCAAAGATAAAGGAAAAACCAAGATAATAGAACTTACAGTTACAACCTCCTACTTTCTGAATCAAGGACTCCAACAGAACAACCACATGCACAAATTACAGTTCTAACTAAAATTGAAGTACCCAATTCATAATTTTCAGATATAAGAAGATCAGATCAACGACAGAGAACAAAATTCAGCAGAAAGATGAAATGGAAGAACAGTATTCTCAGCCAAAACTCATACGAGCTTCAGAGATTCGCAGCCTCATACATTTCTCTACGAAGAAAACCTACAAAACTCAAACACCCGCATACTAAATTTCACCATTCACTTACAGAGTAATGATTCAGAAAGCTTCCCAAAAACCCAAATCTCACCACCACCAATTTCTCTAATGCAATACAATCACAGCCAAATTGGAAACCTGAAAAGCCAGAGAAGAAAACCCACCTCTTATTCAAAACGACGAGAGAGTAACATGATTGAAAAGCGAGCTCCGATGTCAAGCATCAAGGGAACCAACGAACAAAGCCTTGTAAGTGGAATAATTAGTGAAGAAACGCTTTAACTTTGTGAATTAAAGAAAAAACAAGAAGACCCACAAAAGAAAAAAAGCGAAAAAAAAAGAGTGGGCATCGCTCTACTTTATCACTTACCGATTTGCCTTCATTTCACTTTTGATGATCGATGTGGGTCTCTCTGAATTTGTTTACATAAACTTTTTTCAGCTCTGCAATTCTACTTTTGAAATTTGAATTGGGTTCAGAAATGGGTGGTTGTTCGTTTGTTGGATCTGTAGATTTTTTTTAATTTTATTTTTAGGCATGCCCTAAATTAAGAAACCCCATTGATTGCTCGATTTGAGAGCTCAAAGTGGGAGTAATTATGGAGGAAAATGGCATCTCCTGAAAATGAACATTTTGATTTTCTCTCAGTGAAAGTTGTTGATTGGTGGTTTGGATTTCATAGAGAGGGAGAATTGGAATTGATGGGGATGGCCCATAAATCCTAACAACATGCATATGTCTTCTTTTTAGCTTCTTGTTCTTACATGTTTTGTTTGCTAAACTCTCATTTCAAGATTGTTAAACTTGAAAATCAAGTTAAAAACACTTTGATTAAGAGATAAGGGGGCTGATGTCATAATAGCTAAAGAACACACACAAGCAACTTAATTATGTTGGTGGACATGGTTGGATGGGGGAAGAATTGAAGTAGTTAGAATGTTTAATTTAAACCAATGACACGAAAACTATATTTGAAAAAATGTCAAAGCGAATATAGTTTAAATGATTTAGCATTCACTCCGATTAATATTTCAAGTCTCTTCAACCTCGAAATGAACCTAAGATAAATTTTACTAAATATTTCTTACCTCTATTTTGTACCTTATCTATATATGTCTTAAATAAATTATGTAACTGAATCATCATAGATATGATTTAGTAGTAAAGATTCTCAAGTAGAATCAATAGATTTTATATATAAGAAAATATTTTTTCATAGATTACTTTTTTTAGCACAATTAATATAATAGAATGAGTGATTTTTCTATTAAGAAAAGTAGTTGAGATATGTTTTTTTTAGCTTAATAACACAACATTTCAGTATAGATGGTCTCCAACGTGTAATCTTTATGGGGTGTTTATTTCACGGTAATGATGAATTATTGTGTTATCACTCAAAATAAACATTAAATTTTAATCACTCAAAATAATCATTCATTTCTAACCACTAATTTCTAATCATTCAAAATAAAAACAAATTTAACAAGCTATTATAATCATTGAAATTAAACATTAATTTTTAACTATTTAAAATAATCACTCATTTATAACTACTTATTTCTAATCCCACAAAATAATCACTCATTTATAACCAATCAAAACGAGTTATTATCAGCAATCACATTGAAAAAATCGTCTACTGATAACCATATTCAAACGAGTTATTACTGAATTCAAATTTCTAATCATTCAAATAACCTCTTATTTGTGATTGCTTGAAATAATCACACTATAATTCTACATTCAAATACCTTCTTGATTAGTGAATCGTACTTAATAACTCGGTAAGTAACTCTAACATAGTAATAATAATAAATATTTTAAATCACAACCTCTTTTAATAAAGAAAATGTGATTGTCAAACCAAATTTTGTAACTAAGAATTTTAAATAATTGAGAAGAACCTCATCTTGTTCAAAGCAACCTCATTTGTCAAAGCCCAAATTTCATCATACTTCCCTCCAATTAAAACTTGCTCTCTTTGATTTCTAAATCAAACTTCTTCAACATCTCTTGTGGAAAAACCATGTTGGGACCCATATTTTAAGCAATAATTAAAACTCAAAGCTTCTTCAACAAAATTTCTTTTCTTTTTTTTTTTTTTTTTTTTTTTTTGATTTTTCATATTTGGCTGAGAGAGAGAGAGAGAGAGAGAGAGAGAGAGAGAGAGAGAGAGAGTGTGTTAAGACAGCATCACCATCATGCAGACAGATCAGATGACAAAACATGAAACATTGTGTCTTGGAAAAAAAAAGGCCTTTTGAATTTTTATTTCTTATGTTTGTGTATATATATAATATATAATATCTATATTTCTAGGTTTTGTGGTATTATTATTATTATAAAGGGACTTGAGTGCAATTATTGAGTGTGGTATTATTTCTGTTTTTAATTGATGTATGAAATTGCCTTTTTAATGGATATAATCATCACATGCTATGCTATCATTTATTTTGATAACCATTTTTAATCTATTTTACTTTTTCACCTTCCATTTTCATGAATGTGAATCTTAACTTTAAAACATAGTTCAATAAATACCTTTGCAAACTCATTTATATATATATATATATATATATAAAGCATTTTTGAGAGCTAATACCAATTTCACGAGTGTTGAACTGGAATAACACCAAACAATAAAATTATTGTGCTAATGATCCATTTGGCCACATTAACGATATATAAACTATTAGATTCCACTCAACGAGAGGACGAGGGTAGTCAATGAAGTTTCCTAAAAAAAACTAGTAGCTAAAAACTTATATACTAATTGACTATAGATAACTAATAGGTAAGTTTAATTGCATAAGTTTAAAAATTGAAAATTTATAATATTAAATCCCAAAAGTGGGTCATATTATATTTCACTTAAAAAAAAAGGAAATAAATAAATAAATAAATAAATAAAGATGTAAAAGGGTATTTGTGATTAATAATATAATAAATGGGGGGTAGAAAAGGGAAATAATTGAAAGAGATGGATTGAGTTGTGAAAATGGGCCAATGGCTACTAATACAAATCTTACAAAGGTCGTGGCCTCGTTGGCAAAAAAACCTTTCCTTTCAACACACTCTTTTTATTTTATTTTATTTTATTTTTTTCCTTTTAAAAAATTAAAAACAATATACCACCAACCATTCATAACTAACTTTTTCATTTTGAGTTTACTAGCACGAAATCTCTATTAATACACCTCTTATTCTAACTTGTGACACATAATGTTTGTCCTCAACCTAATTTAGGGATGATTTATTGAATAAATTAATATTGTGTTATACGTAAAGATGTTCACGAAATGATGTTACGAATGATTTATGCCTTTATTTTTGTTACGAAATATAATCTTCGTCTTTGTATAGTTCATTCATTTATGTAAAATCAAGACGGAGATTTTATGTAGAAATAGACAGAGATTAGATTTGTGTAAATTTTTTTTTTTTTTTTTTTTTTGTTAATATTTTGAAAGAATCGAGTTTTTATAAAAGAAACCTAATTATTAAAGAAAATTATGTCATTGAGTAAATATTTCAGAACTTTTAAATATTTAAATATACATTAACAATAAGAAAATAATATTTGAAAAAAAATGTAAACGCCTTAAGATGTTTGTTTTATGAGTCCGTAAATGTTTTTTTTTTCATAAATGTGTCTTCGATTTAATTTGGGTGAAACTTCTTTTTTCACTCTTTTTACCAGAAGAATGAACCTTGTTTTTTTAAAGGTATAAACAATTTTAACTATATCTCAAAAGCCTTTAGTACCTGTCTAAGATAATCATCAAGATTATATATTTAATTTATTATAGTCCCATATATAAAAATTAGTTTTTTATAAAAAAAATTTAATAGCTAAATAGTGTAAAGTTAAATTTGAGAATAAGATATTTGAATATAATTATATAATTTTTTATATATAAAAGAATTAGCTTTATTAGAGTTCCATAATTATTATTTTTTTTTGGCAGGTTTTGAGTTCGAACACGAAATATCAATTCATAACACCTTTATTTTATTTCAAAAAAAAAAAAAAAAAAAACTCTTTTTTATTATTTATTTATTTATTTTAATTTTTTGATTCAAATGGAAAGCCTTGATTAATGATTATATTAGTATGTGTTTGAGATACAAAAATTATATTTAATTATATTGAGAGTTGTATAATTTTAGTATAACATTTTGCAAGTATATATGATGTGACATATATTTGTATGTTTAAACAAATTGCCCTTCAATTAAGCTATCATTTATTTATGTCAAAATTAATTTCCTTCTTAATCTAAGTTTTATTAAATACATTCGGTTCATTATTAATAACAACATCAATCACTTTGAAATTCTCAAAGGGGTTCATAAATAATAAACCATTTGTTTATCTACAAACAAAGCTGATTCATATAAGTTAAATGAGCAGAAGGTCATGAAAGATTAAAAACTAAAAACAAAGTCATGATAGTATATGTCCAAAATAAAACATTAATATAAAGATTTGAATAAAGTTGTCATATTTATCAATACATAATAATGAATCTCATTTAATAGCATTCATAAGATTGAACCCACGTATATATATGACTACTTCGTCACATATAATTTATTACCATCTACATAATCTTAATTTTCACTCATTCATTTTTTTTTTTATTACATATCGTTTCTTTAAAATCTCATAACTAAATCATGGGAATAATACAAACTACACAGACAGACACTCTTCAAATACTAACTCTAAATCAGAGAATTTGGAAGATGACTACACGAAAGAAAGAAACTTAGAGATAAAGATCACCCTAAACAACAAACAAACGCTTGCTCAATCCAATGTCTTCCCAACAACAAAGACAAATTCATAACTTCTGAATCGTTAGTTCGTACATCATAAACTTTTGTTAGCTATTAATTGAGATACTAATGTAACCATTATAGAGAGTATGGTTGAAAATTTCTATTTTTTCTCTTTGTTGAACATTTTTTGAGAATGAAGCAAACATACTACACTACACAAACAAATGGAGGGGGAATTAATGCATTCAAATACTCTCAATTATTATGACATCTCATACAACAAAACTACTTTTTTTTTTTTTTTTTTTAGATCTAATATCATACCATAGAAAGGTTTTGGTTTGGTATAACTGCTACATTTACAAATTGAATTTTTCTCTTGTTTGATTCATTTGTCATTTTTAAGCAAAAATATGTAACAAAACCTCAAACAAAACAGAGCAAGGAGCATGCAAAAAGAATATATAAAGCCTTTGCTGCCAATAATCATAATGTATATGCATGCCCATTATTATTTATATTCCTTTCTCACTCTTCATCATTTTTTATCATTCTCATTCAAATGAAATTATTTGAGTGCTAAGAACTTGCATAATGAGTTCTTGATTAGTTAGGCCTGCTTAGATTACAAACTTGAGTTAAATCACATACTTGTTTATTTAATTTTTGAAAAATATACCACATTTTGTATGTCAATAAATTTCTTTAAAAAATTTATTTTTGTGATCACGATCAAATGCATTCACAATCTTTTGAAATTCTTAAGACTCTTTGTCATTGAACAAAGAAGAAGATGAGATTGAAAATGATTTTCAGTGTTTGATTTACCAAAAATCATTCTCCTCATTATCATATTTTCTCAAAATCATATTTTTATTCTTCTCGTAATAACTTTCTATTCACATAATACATATTATTTTATTTTTCTTATTATCGTTCACTTCCTCCCAACAACACAAATAATCACTCTCTTTTTTATCCTCTTTAATTTTTATTTCACTGTAATTATTCTCATTCTCCTTTCTAAAGAGTACACTATAGATCAACTTATGACGATGGTTGATCACTATACTACTAAAATTAAAGCTTGAATTAGCACTTACATGTTTTTTTTTTTTTAAAATTGCATCAATTAACCAATAAATTATGATTAACGAAACCTTAAAAATGATTAGCTATCAACTTTCCACCAAACCCATGTGAGTAATATTAATTTTCAACTGATCATAAAAAAAAAAAAAAAAACTTAAAGCCGTTTCTGATAGAACTAAAAACTTACGGTTTACTTCATCATATTAAAACGAAATTGAAAATAATTTGGCGTTGACCAAAAAATATTGCTGTTTGATCGGATAAGTTCGGGGAAGAAAGAGAAAAATGGCAACTTCGTCCAAGTTATACAGCACCTGCTCTCTGTTAATGGCGTTTCTATTTGCTTATTCCACTGCTGTTCAGTTTAATGATCCTGGTACTCCAAACCCTTTTCTTCTTATCCTAAAATTAACAAACTTCGAATTGAAATTTCATAACTTTTCATAATCTTAGGCCATTTCCTGTTCATGTTCATCTTAAAACAAAAAAGTTCTTGTCTAATGCTCAGAAAAGCTTTATAGATTTGACATTATGAATTCAATTTGGTACTCATTTAGGGGATGTTTGGACCAACATTAATAAAAGAGGAGAATGAGAAGTGATGATTCTCGGTGTTTGGACAGAATCATTCTCCATAATCACGTTTCTCCAAAATCACTTTTTTATCTCTTCGTTACTACTTCCTATTCTTTGAACTTTTTATTCTCCACATAACTATTTTTCACTCACATCAAACATATTATTTGATTTTTTTCATTATCATTCTCTTCACCTCAAACCAATTAATCATTCTTGTCATAATCGTTTTCTTTCTCATTTTCTCCCTAATCATTCATCTCATAATCATTCTCATTCTTTTTGCCTCAAACACACCTTACTTGAGAATTAAGTTTATGTAAACTTTTTGACATCCAATGTTATAGATATTTGATGGTATGAATATTCATCTTAAACTTAATTGACAATAAGATAAGTAACTCAATAATATAATCAAGTAGTATATTTTATAAGAATAATCAAAATACACGTAAATTGAACAGAACACTAATAGATATACGTTAACTAACTTCGTAAACTAGATCTCAACTTCAATGGATTGTAGCATAGTTTGCTAGTCACATGTAATCAGTTCTAAAATTTTGATCTCAAACTTTGACAGATTGGTATTTGTGGATTCCACTTTATGGATGTGCTTGTGCTGTGAATCTTCTGAACTGGGATCTCTCACTAGAAGCAGCCATGGTTAATGTTTCTAAGGCAACACTGGGACTTGGAATATGTTTGTGGGTGAAGGTAGTAGCAGAGGATCATGTGAATGAAATTGCAGGGTTTCTCTCTCTAGATTTAAGTGAGAGAGTAGTGAGGGAGAAAATAGGAAGTGGGTTGGTAGTGTACTCCATGATTTTACATCTGAAAGCAGCAGAATCATCATTCTCAATAACTGACAGAAAAAGTAAAAGAAAAAGAGTAATTCCAATATATATTTCATACGGTAATAGACTGTTCTACACGTTTCTGTTTCGTTTTAGTTTCTGAACTTTTTTCGCCTTTCGATTGGGACGTATATCTGATATCGAGCCTGAAAATTTGATTGCAGGGATGGCATGGTTGGTGACGTTTAGTTATGGACTTCCCATTTTCTTCTTCTTGGTTCCGAAGGGAAAAATGAAATTCTGAATCATGTTGAACAAATCTTGCTATAGAAGCTACAAAAGAAGTGTTTTCCAATTCAATGTCTTTTCCAAATTATTGTAACTCTAAAATTGGTCTATTCTGATGAACAATTGAATGATCTGCCACAGTTAAGAATTATGTATGATACAGTTTAAAACAATCCATCACAAAAGCCAAAATGAAGAAAAGAAAAGAAAAGAAAAGAAAAAGGAAATATTTATTCCTAAAACTTCCTTAAACTTTAGAGAGAAAAAAAAAAGAATTTACAATTTGCTAAAACTAAGTTGTTCCATCATTGCAAGAGATAAATCCAAAACTACAAACTAGACAAGGTTGGGAGCATAGACATTTTCTCAACCGGTAACAAGCTCCTACATACAGAAATTAGTTTTACCATTTTCTCTGATTCCAACAATACAGTTTCCAGGCTTGGGGAGTTGCTTACCTAGATGAGGGAATAAGACCTTAAATCTTCCTCTCAACACGTGCAAGGCTTGAGCTCTCGGAACCTTTCTTTCTCCTCGTTCCAAAATTTAAAGCACCAGATCTGTTTTCCCTCAAATGATAGTTTGTACTTGTTCTTCACATGTTTTAATATACCGTGGCCTCAACAACTTGAAGATTCACAGCCATATCCTGCCGGCGATAGCTAGCGTCGATAATTGAATGTCAGCTCTTCACCAATCGCTATCTGTATAAATACATGTATGTCAGTCTTTATATGAAATTTGACTTTGTTTAAACAAAATGGTTCTAAAATAAGATTCCTAACATAGATCTCAAGTTCATGCTCACTAGGCAGTATCAATAAAAGGTCCAAAACTAGGTTGGAATATGCTGTGAAACTGAGATAATTAAGGTTCACCAGTTGCAAAAAAAAATTAGAAACTGAAATATGCTCTGAAGTCCATCATACTATTAAAGATAACACTTCAGATATACGTCAGTATCTTGGCCATTAAAGCAAGCACTTACATCTCGGTTTGCATATAATCCAATGTGTGAGCGCTGATATTCCATGCTTTCGACAAGAACTTGGTAAGTTACAAGATTTGGTGAGCAACTGCAAACAATGAAAATTTTCAACTGTAATGAAGGAGATGTACGTCTCTTGAAAATACACAATACAACAATAAATGATAGGACTCATGTAATTTTATGGGAGTTAATAGTCTACCTTAGTTACTTAGTGTGGGTAGTTAGGCTTGATGCCTATATAAATACTAGTCTCATATTGTAGTGATTAGGAAATTAGTAAGAACTAAAGGGATTAGGCCCTAGTGATCGGGAGTTTGGGAGAGCTCGAAGTCTTCCTTGTGATGATTTTATGAATAATAAAATTGGTTCTTATCAATAACCGACACTCAAAACTTTACATCCAATAATAACACAAATCATGGCATGTTTGGTGTGGCGGAAAGGATGAGAAGGGAAGGGAAGGAGTCCCTTCCCCCCGTTGAGCCTACCGAATAACATCATATCAATCACTAATTTACTCTTACTTCCCTTTCATTTCTTTCCGCCGTAGCCAAACATGCCCATATGAATAATATGATTATTAATTATTAAGACTGCAATGAGATGAATGCTATTAGATATATGAAGAATCTTAGCATAAAAAAGTTACAGGTAGAAAATCAGTAGCCTAGTCCATGAATAGTGAATCTTGCATACAATGTGGTAAAAATAGATAAAAGGAAACTGATTAACAGCTTTCTGGAGATTCAGAAGACATTATTATCTGAAGTATAGAGTAAATTTGTTGCTCGCGAATTGGTTGGCATTAGAAAAAATGGTAAAAAAAAATTCAGAAATGCGAGCTACAATAACCAAATGTCAGAACTAGAGGAAAGAACACATGGAACAGAAGTCTCTGCTCACCTGTGATTTATGAATCTCGAAACATTTCCATAAGAAGTGGCATCAATAATATATCTAGGAGAACCCTCAACTAATCGGCCAATGTCATTGATATGAGCATCCACATCCAAGAAATAGCAGTTGCCTTCGCTGTTATACCTAATAAAGATATATTGGATCATATAGAGAAATTAGAGGGAAAATTTGATTTAAAAGAGCACTTCAATTAATAATTTGTTAGTTGATATAATTAAATTTACTCCAACCTACTAGCTTAAGATTTTAGGTTGATTAGTGATTTATACCATTCAACATGGTATCAGAGCAAAAATCCTGAGTTCAAGTCTTTGTCATGTCATTTTCCTCTCCATTTAAAATTAATTCCACTTGTAAGATATTTTTAAGAAAATTCTAGGTCCACAAGTAAGAGAGTGTTAGTTGACATAATTAAATTTATTTCAACCTATTAGCTTAAGTTTTTAAGTTGATTGATAATTTTCACAATGCAACATAATTTAATAAATAAAATTTAAAAAAAACTTCAAAAAATCAAACAAACCTGTTCCGTCTTCTGTTTGCTTCCTGATCTTCAAACACCTCCCCAATGTACTCGCAAACAAATGTGCCCCGCAGTATGGCTTCACCAGCCCTCACTGCCCATCCCTGTGTGGTTTTCATAACTTCAGATAAGAAACTTTTGAAAACACCAGCTAGCAAACTAAAAGTTATATATAAGTTAGCCTGGAAGAAAACAAAAGGCGCATAAAGAAGAAATTGCCTTTGTTTCTTTCATGAAAACTTCAAGTTTCACTTGAACACCATTTTGCAAAACTCTATTTGGACAGGTTCTACTACAGCTGCACCTTTCGTTACACTCATAGACAAGGTAACCTTCCTGCAGAAAGAAAAAAACACAATCTAAGAAAAATCTTGCATTTGGGTCAGAAGAAAAAGAAACGAAGGATTTAAAATGTAAAGACTTTTAAGACAAGGGCCAATAGCTTTGTAGTAACCCAGAGAAGATGATGAAACAGCAGATGAATGAATAAAAACCAAAAGAGATTGCAAGTTTATCTAATGTCAACAAAGCACACTTATGACACACATTTCATATAAAGAATAAAGAACAAATTTGTCGTTGTTAAGCAACAAATAGGCTTAAGTAAATTGGATAATCAAGTTAAACTTGACAAAACTGGCAAGTAAATAAAATCAAAGTAAGAGATGGGAGGTGGGAATAGCTAATAAACAGTACCAAGAGCGTGGAAGTAGATAAGAAAACAATTGCTACTTCGAGAAACAGGACTTTGTTGGCGGGAAAATAATGTCAAATACCTCGAGAATGATGCGACCATTTTCATCATATGGGAACCTGCGACGCATGGGATTCCCATAAATGTCCTTTGGGTCTTCATAATCACTATCAAAGAGGTATACATGTCCACATGTTTGAGAAGAACAGAGTGGATGAGGGCAGGTACATCCGAACTGCAAAGTCTGGGCACAATGTCAAAGTTAAAAGTGACCGTTGAAAATATACAATCATAATCAGGTTTGCTGAGAAAGGATACTCAGAAGATTAAAAACATTTTATGGCCCACCAAAGCCAGAACAATAAGCATTATCCTGACTGGTACAAACGAATAAAACATCCTTGTCTCTCAACTATGGGATGCATATTCAGATTATATAAGGAAATCTATACCAACTCATTAGGAGTTCAGTGAGAACCTCTATGATTAACACTAAAAATAAGTAGAAGATGTAAACAACGACATAAATAAGAGAACTCACATTTAACATAAGAAAAAGAAAGCGTGTTGAAATCCAGAATTTATATTAGTTTAGCATTAGTCTTGAGACAAAAAAGTTCATATAAATGTACCTCCATATCAATGGCAAGGGATTTATCAAGCATTGGTTTCTTAATATAAGTAAAACTCCCCCAAGGCATGGAATATCCAAGATCTTGACCATCAGAATTAGTAATAGATAAGTGGGGCGAGTTCTGTGGACCTTCATCAGCTACGCAGACCACAGGAACTGATTCCTGGCCAAAGCTTATATCTTCACACAAAACGACTGCCTTGTCCTTATGCTGCTGGCCTGAAAGATGAGAGCCAATGGCATAACTGCATCCACGAGCAATCCATTTGCTACTCTCAGATTCAGGAGTGTGTGCATTCTTGTGGTCTCCAAAACCATTTGTATGAATCATCAAATGGGGACGCAAAAGGGGATCCTCAAGTTTGTGAGAAACCAATGTTTTCGCAACAGTTGAACCTTGAGTCAAATTACGAGAACTTGCTAATTGAGACACATGAGGTTGAAGGTTTATGCTTCCTGTGCTTAGTAACTTTGAAGCTTGAATATGCTTTTTCATGCTAGCTTTTGTTTTGTTTCTGATCCTATTCGGCACACCTGCTAGAGTCTTCTTAAATCTAGGATGACCAAGTTTCCCAGATTTTAGTTTATAAGCATAATAATGAAGTCCCCTCTTTGCAGGTCGGGAGTTAGCTAAACCTGGCCCCATGTGTGCAGCTTGATGGTGGCGACCAAGATCAGGCAGTAAATCAAACTTCAAACCACAGAACCTACAATTAAACTTCCGTAAACCACCTACATTTTTCTTGTCATTGTCCTTAGAAACTATATTACACTGCTTGGGTTTGACTGGGGAATCCTCACCAGACGAAGAATTATGCTGCCTGGTAGAGTTTTCCATTCTCAAATCAACAGGATGAACAGAAACTACATGTAACCATAATTGTTCAGTATTTCCAAAATGGCTGCCACAAGGAATACACTGTAGAAGCATGCATTGCTCAACAAATGGTGCATGGTGCCTCTCCTGCACATGAGTTTCTAAAATTTTCTTATTGGTGAACGAATCAAGGCAAATGGCACAAGCATAGCCTCTGAACAGCCACTGTGCTTCCTTTTTATGACCATCCATGAAGTGAGTACTCAATTCTTGGTCATTAATAAATTCTTCCGAACAAATTTTGCACCGGATACTCGAATCGTCATTGCAATTACCTGAAGTTAACAACGGCCCTGAAGTTGGCAGTTCCATCGAAGGTGAGGAGAGTAGTGCTTCTTCAGAATCGAATCCCCATGTCCTTCTTAATCTTTCCTTCTCATGACAAACCAATTTCATAAACTGTTCCCCAACTCCAAAATTTTTAGAAGCTTCAGAAAGTGCCCACTGGAATTGAACATCCATAGGAACTGGATTCCTCAGTGATAAAATACTTTTAAAAAGCCTGTAAAATAGCTCACAGGATTGATGCAAATGTATCTTTTGCTCTTGTGAGTTACAGTCTGTTAAAAGATCCATGAATACTTCCTTTGATATTACTCTACTCTTGCCATTTCTCGCACGTTTAAGCCAGCTAGGTTGGTGTTTTTCACAATATAAAGAATAGCGTTTTGGGCTTTCTAAACATGGATTGCTTTCATGTTCACACGAGCCAATACAGTGTCGAACCTCTGAGGGAATAGAGTCTTTTCCATGATGCTCAAGCTTATTAGATGAGCTATTTCCATTATAGGTCACATCACCCTTGTCCACTCCAAGTGGATTTCCAACATCTCTATTAAGCTTTATCTCTTTATTGCTGGCGTCTTCTACATTATAAATGTCATGCTGCTTCTCAATAAGCTTATTTCCAAGAGAAGTTGACTCCAATTTTGTTTCACTCCTTGGCCTGTGCTTTTTACAGAAAGACGAGCTAAATAGAGATCGATGCTTGCACCTACTTCCAAGAACAGTAGTACCTTGACACATTGGTGATTCAACAGAACGTGCCTGTTCTTTCTTATCATTGTTGCCAGTGAAACGAGAGGATAAATGGACACAACAGTAAACATCACCCTCATTGGCCCACCTAACACACTGCCTTCCCTTGGATTCAATAAAAGCTATGCATTGTCGGTTCTTATTACCATAATTTAAGAGTTTTTCTACAGCTAGTTCAGCATGAGGTCTCAGTTCCACAGCCTTGCAAGAGGCTAGATCCAAATTTCCTGATTGAACTACACTCCCAGCCAACCTACCAGGTACAGAATTGAGTGAGCCTGCTGATGCAACAATCTCCCTTGCCTCGACTTTATGAGAGGCTGATGCTAATTTTGCATTTAAACTATTCCGGTTATTGAACAGACCAGAATCAATCTCAAGTGCCATAGCTTCACCTGAGCACTTTAATTCCATAAGTGAAGCATGACGACGAATTTCAAGCTTGGGCCTCTTCCTGCTAACTTGGAGAGCTGTAGCTAAGAAAGTTTCAACAGTCTGCTGCTCTCTTTCTCTGGTAATCGGAAGGGTGGGAGACATTGAAAACCATTTTGTAACTTCATGCTTCCAGGTTTTCCACACAGAACTAAAAGTAGGCTGCACTGGTGCATCACCGTGAGAGTTCACTTTGTCCCACAAAATAGCATCACCCAGTTCCTACAAAAGGAAAGAGAAACTAGGTCACTGAACCTTTAGTATAGCATTAGCTTTTGGCCATCAGTACTGAATAATAAAGGCTTATTTATCAATACCACATTTCCCTATCTAATTAAGAAAAAAAATAAGGCAGTAGATTCTGCTTTACAAAATTACACTCCACTTCAAGATAATGACCAAAAAGCTACCACAAAAAATTCTTAAAGAAAAAAAATTTAGATAGGTTTCAATGAGCTACTTGAGATACTGCGAAGGATATAAACTTTTGGTGGTTAGTTGAAGTTTTTTCTTTCTAATTCTTGGCTCTGCTACGAGGTAAGTCTTAAATTTCTTTCTTTTTAAGGAGCTAGAAACAATTCCCGTGATTATTTATATGGTGTACTTGCTATTAATTACTTCAAATCTAAATTTGAGAAAGTTTAGCAAAATAATCTTGGTACAAAATTTTTATTGTTAGTTTTTTCTGTACAAGATTCTTGGTAGATACATTTTATATAATATTTCTTTAAAGTTTTTTGGGGTGCATTTTGTGAATGTTACGTAATTTTTCTGGAATTTCTGATATTCGTAGTATATTAATACTGTTTCTAAACATTTAGAGAGTAAATGCTGATTTTTTTTTATATATATTCGTGAGTGGACAGGCAGCATTTGTGCACGGTTTCCGATTCCTTAGCCGGAAAAAATATGCGGCCTAGATTAAGTGGAACAGAATTGACTGGGTGGTAGAGTCATGAAAACACCAGTTTCTTCCATATTTTGGACCTTAGCTCCATGGAACAATATACTACTGCTAAAACATGGAAGAATTGAAATCTTAGATCAAAACACTTCATGATCCCATATTTGGTTGTCAAGAGAACTCGTAGAAAATTAATTCCTAAGTAGATGCCAGCATAGATTGAGCACACAATCTTCCAAGGCTTGACTACTAGGAGTTGTAAAATACTAATAGTTAATTTATGAATATATATATATATATATATTTTTTTTTTTTTTTTGAGTTATGTTAAATCACCAATCAACCCAAAAGCTTGAGCTGATTGGTTGGGATAAATTTAATTCTATCAACTAACACTCCCCCTCACTTAAGGGCTTGAAAATTTTAGAAATACCCTACAAGTGAAAATTCAAATTAATTGGGGAGGAAACGCAGAAGGGATACGAACTTAGGACCTCCTACTCTGATATCAAGTTGAGTTATGTTAAATCACCAATCAACCCAAAAGCTTAAGCTAATAGGATAGGATAAAATTAATTATATCAACTAACAATATTATATATGAGTGCATGATAAATATGTATATCAATGGACTGCGTAATTTAGTAATTGATAGATGGATCATGGATGTATTTTCATCAATATGAATGTCTAAGATGTACCCATTTAATGGAGTTGAAAGTGAGGAACAATACCAAAACTGCTCAACAAGTCTAGAAATTACAAACTATAGTGGAAGGTCTCTTTGGAGATTGAATTGCATGATTTTGAAAATTTTAGGAGAATTTAAATCGACTGAATGTAAGTTTCGATTTGAAAAACAAGTTTGAATTTGAAGAGTAGTAGTTTGATTTGGGAAATTTAAACTTTAGATCTTGAGTTTTAAGGGTATTGTGAAATCTAGATGTTAAATGGGTAAGATATTGTAGTTCAAATCTCATTCTTTATGTGGAGGGGATTTCTGAAAGAGGTTAGATGGCAAGAGTAATATTGATTATCATGTAAATGGATGGATCAAGTTAAAAAAATCTTAGAAGCCAAATCGAATGGTATCTTAACCAAGGAAGAAACAAAAAGATTCATTTGTAATCAACTTCCAATGAATCTAGGAAAATAGGATAAGCATGCGGTTGTAAAGAGTCAAGGATACTAAAAACCATGTACTCTTACGGGAGTTTGATATATTCCAGAATCTAAACGGAAAGAGTTGTTATCCGAGAGTCTCTGTCAGACCCCCACAAGGAATGCACTTTCGTAGGGGCAATAGCTTCAATTAACCTTCCGCAGTTTAATATGTTTTCTGTAGTATTTATTATGTTGTGTTTTAATTAGCGGGTTATCTTTTGTGTAAGCTAAGTACTGGCTGTGGTATATTGGGAGAGATCCACCCTCTCAAATGGTTGTTGAACTTTTGTGAGCTCAATATTAAGCAAGTTCCAGTATTATCGTTCAAGTGTCATTGAATTTCTTAACCGTCATAACTTATCAAGCTTAAAGATTGTTTAAATCCTTCAGACTAGCCTAAGGGTTGTGTCTCTATCTAAAGATATCAGACCACTTTGGAGGCAAGGAGGAAGAAGATGAGTGCTAGAGACTAGAGAGAGAGAACTTTAACCATAGTTTACAAGGAGGCTTGTTTCTTAAGTTACTTTTTAAGAGGGTGTAAAATATTCCGGTGAAGTGTCTTGTACAGATAAAGCAAGATTCCATAGGATGAGCTCTCTCCTCTTCATCGTTTTTATCCTACCTACCTCCACAATCCATCCATCCTACTTAGGTTACACTATTTCATTATTCTCTCTCATCAAGCGAAAGAAAAACTGGATGTTCCTCCTTTCCCTCAAGGGATAAAAGAACAGAAAAGAAATGTGGGCATGCTCATTGTTGCATTTTCTTTTCTTTTTTTTTTTCTTCAAATGATTCTATCTGCAATTTTACCCTCTCTGCATCCTCACCCTCATTCTCCATCAAAACAACATGTTTGAGGCGAGCAGGCAAAAATAAGGGAACAAAATAACCAGGTTCTCAGGTACATTACCTCCTTGAGCATTTCAATCATTTCTGCAGTTTGAGCATTTTGACATCGCTGTACCCAAGAATGCAAAGAATTTAGAAGCCACTCTGAATTTATGAAGCACTGCACAATCATCTGCAAAGGGACAAACATCAGTTTATCATTTTCGAAAAGAAAAATCATTCACAGAAATAGGATAGCTAAGAGAAGAAGTCAAAGAAGAAGTCAAAGCAGAGTCCAAACATTTTGGAAAGATATAAAAAGAAAAAAATTTCTTGAGCATAGTTGATTTGAAACAAAACCTAGAAAAAAATGGTCCATTCAACTAAACTACAGATGGCACAGAGAAAATTGAGGAATTCTTTTAATAAATTGTGGAATTGAGCAAGAATTTAAGCAGCCTTTTGGGAATTTTAAAAACAATATATTTCAAAAATAGTAATCCAGTTGTGTCAATTAAAAAAAAAAAGAAGCATAATTCTAATGTTTTCAGATTAAATATTTCAAAATTACGAAGAAAAAAGGTGAGATTTTCTTATTAATGAAACTGATTGTTAAACCACCAATCAACCCATAAACTTAAACTTATGGGTTAGGGTAAATTAAATATATCGAACAACGCTCCCTCGCACATATGGGTTGGCAGGGACTCGAATTCAAGACCTTTTACTCTAATTCCATGTTGAACTATGTTAATCCACCAATCAACCCAAAAGTTTAAATTGATGATTGAGGTAAATTTAATCACATCAATCAACAAAAACATTGACAAAACCCATAATAAGCACAGACCTCTCCATTTATTTTGGTAATAAGAAAAATCAATTTCAAAATTTCAAAACTTTGAATTCTACCAGTCAATTACTTTTTTTTGTTTCTTTCAAAGATTCAACACAAACACAATTTTCCAATTTCTAAATTCAAAAAATAGTTTCCAATTTATGCTACTTGATGCATTTTCAAATTCAAAAAACACAGAAAATAAAAGTTTTTTTTCCTATTGTATCTTTCAAAAATATATAAGCACTATACAAATTTGTTATAAATCACAAACTGAATAGGATCTTATATATCAAAAACTAAATCGGAGGCCAACAAGCACTGCACAGGTCATGTATGCCCGAGTCATATATGTTGACCAAAATTAGAAAGTCATTTTCAGATGCAAGCCAACTATGTGAATGGGCACTGGAAATGGAAACCAAACCAATTTGAACGAAACCAAAATCAATTCAGTTTAAACCAGTTTGTAAAAAAGAAAAAAAAATCAGTTAGCACCTATGAAAAATTAAATAGCACAACTTGATTTTCAGTCTAAAGAAACCCTAATCAAACAGAACTGTATACAATCTAATTATTCTGAACTCAAGTTATTAGATGGAAACATATGGCTCCCCTAGTCCTCAAACTTTCCTGTGGATAATCTATGCTAGCCTTTAATATTTATATCATAACAAATGGATGCATCAACAAAAGGTATTTAAGGGCCAAATTATAGTGGAGCATCTAAATCAAATTCAATTGAAAAAGCACTAGGTAACAGGAAATAATAATCCATGAAATCAAAATATTGTTTTGCTATTTCAATCTAATATACCATCAAGAAGGATAGAAGTTTACATTCTGCAGCTTCAGGAGCATTCTACCAAGATCAGAATAACCATTACAGCGTGAAGCTTCCATGGCAAACTCCTTCCAAGTCATTACATCACGTGCACTCTCTATCAAAGCCTACATCAATCCAGTTGAACACAGGTTCAAAATGAACAAGAGGGAAAATAACAACTCAAGTAACTTTTTTTAGATCAACAACAATTGGGAGTGGGGAGATTTGAACACATGAGCTTTTGGTCATTAGTCTCTACTTTATGCCAGTTGAGGTATGTTCTTGTTGGTAATTTTAAAACTTGTTACAATGATAAACAGAATACAGCAAGTGTAGACCATATACAAACCTCAAGGTGAAATTGGTCTATGATATTCAGCATGCCAACAGCAAGCTTTTTCATTATAAATCTCCTTGCAACTTTTACATCTTCAACCAATTTTAAACCAGCTTTGTGACTCTTGTATACGATAGGCTGAGGAAATTCCTCGATAGAACGAACAAGCAATGCATCTGCCCAAGAATAGTTTCTTGTGTGTGGAAAAAAGACCACAAAATACTTCTTCCTGCCATGTGTAGGTTTGGCTTTTAAAGTAGATAATGGCCAGTCAGCTCTCGAACATCTAATTCCTGCTTGCCACTTCCCTCTCCACTATACTTGGAGAAAATTTTCAAAATGAACATAATAAACTATTAATATATTATATGACACAACACAGCAGAAGGCATTCTAATGAACATAACAAAACAGACAAAAGTTCTGATGTTTTCAGTATAATTATATTGGCAATATAAACTCACAGTGAACAAGAATGAAGGTTCAAAACAAATTTGATAATCTATAAGGTGGTGGAAACTCTGGAATGGTTGGTGTTGTTTAAAATGAAAATATGCCGTTTGAAAGTTATTTTGAAATATATAAGTGTATGTATATATATATATATATATACATATATATATATATATATATATATCCATGAATGACTGAGTCAACTTCCGCACACCTCAACTATTCTCACTGGACAACTTTTAACTCTACAATATTTAAATGTCAAGGAAACTCATAGGAAATTAATTCCTAGTTAGTGGCCACCATGGATTGAACTCTTTCCATTCTAGTTCCCAAAACCATAAAAAAAGGAACGAGTTTGAGTAACATAATTTATCCGTTTTCGGGCAAGCATAAAGATAGTGAACATGTTTGAGAGTTATTCCTTGTAAGTTATAAGTTGTTTTCTGGTTTCAATTTAGTTTGTAAAACTAATGACCTATTTTTCAAACAACTGAAATTTCCCTCCCTCCCAAAATCATGGTTGTAAAATGTGACTTAGTGTATAGATCATTTCTCTCATCTCACTACTTCAGTACAATGTCCTTTTCATTGATGAAAAAAATGTGACAAGCTATTAGTATTATCATCAAATCAAAGATGGTTTTATGCTTCTATGTCCAATGACAACATGAATTAACCTAACTCATTACTCCACCAACTCCAACAATGTAACTCATGCTTCTCTAGACTCTTCACAACCAATTGCAGTTACTTTTGTTTAAATCAACAACATCATGCCACTGGAGCTATGCTCTTGTTGGCAACCAATAGTAGTTACTAGTTTCCATGAGTTAGTTACTAAAAAATTATACAGGAGCCCTCCTGGAAATCATTTGAATGAGCATAAAAATAATCCAAAAAGATGACCCACGAAGGCCTACAGTGTTAACGATTTATAAGATCAAGAGCATTCTGTGAGCAGGACAGGAGGACTTAAGAATCTGTAGCTGCTAAAATTTCAGGAGCCTATAAGAAAATTGAACATGTAGACCACAGACAGGAAGGTGGTTCCTCTTATTCCATGTCTACCCGTACCAATCCAAGATACTCAAACTGCAGTCAGAAACTAGCTCTTAAACTTCAAAAGAACCCTATGCCTAACAATCATCGTCCATTATGGAAGCATGTAGCTTTAATTGATTTATTTGATGTCAAGACTTGTTCAAGAACTGAACAAATTAAAGTAACCAAAGTACATTTGACAGCAGTATAATAACTACGCGATTTGGACAGCAGACCACAGAGCAAAACTGCAGGAACACTATAAAGTTTGCTGAATCAACATCCCAAAAAACAAGTAAAAATCGAGATTAAACGTACATTCATACTGAATAAACCTCTTAACCCCCATACATAAAAAATAATAATAATAATAACAGTAAAGAAAGAAATTGTGAACATTAACATTAGGGCAGGAAGATACCTTCACCCAAAGCGCCACAGATTCATCCCCTTCCAACCACATTGGCTCTGGCCCCGAAACAGACAACTCCTCAGCTTTGCTACTGCTAGGCAATTCATCCTCAATAGTATCCACAACTATACGAGAGTTTTCAGATGCTAAACACGATTCCGTGGAGTAATTTTCGGTGTTAGCATCGTCAAATTCAGACTCCGGCGAACCACAAGATGCCTTTTGAACATCCATCTGATAGTTAGAGTATGAATCCGAACTACAGTGGCCGGAAGCAGGCAGATAATTAGAAACCCCTTGAATATCACATTTGCTGTTAATTTGTGCGGCCTCAACATTCATCGGTAAGTCATTGAGTCCACCATTTTCAATCGGCGCTGGTTGTTGACGATCGATGCAGTCGTTGTTTGATTGAAACGAAGCAGTTCCAGAAATCTTAGCAGAATCAGAATCGTCTTCAACATGCTGAACACCCGACAAAGGAACCACTTCCATAATCGTAACTTAAACTTTAATTACCATTATCTTTGTTTTTGCTCTCAAAATACAACTCAATTTGATAAACCCAATTTGCTCAACAGTCACGATTATATCTGTAATTTCCTCTTTTACCCTTTTTTTCCTCTCTTTTGAATTGTATTAATTTTTAGATACTTAAATTTTAAATACTCACATTTCTTTAAGTTTTAGATATCTATTTTAAGCGAAAGTAAGCACAATTCACATTTATTTGATGTATTTTTTTTTTAGAATATTTATTAAATACAAATTTGAAATACTCTTTAAAAATTAATAAAATAAATAAATAAATATAATATTTGTTATTATTTAATATACATAAAAGAATAATTACACAATTAATTCTGTTAATAACATTTGTTTAATAATAAAAAAAATCACATATCATAACCCTCCCTTCCGCACTAAACACTAATTTATTAATACTTTTCTTCTCATCCTGTCACCACAAATTCCAACTTCTAAATTCTTTACTTTCTATTTCTTCTCTTTTCTTTCTTTTTTTTCGTCGTTGTAGTCAAACCTGCTTATAGTTTTAAGTTGGCCAGAGTAAATGAATAAAATGTTTTTTTGGCAACAGCTTCAAAGTTAAAATTAGAGAGAAAAGATAGGAATTGGTTTAGTCGTGATCAAATTCAACCCTAACACAAATCTTTAATGATCAAATAACATTGGTGGTAAAGAGGCATAAGCCCTAGTCATGAAGTTGTTGGATTAGAATATTCATTTAGATGAATACAAAAATATGCATGATTCAACCTAACCCTTACCCAAATTTTTTTTTTCTTTTATGAGAAAGAGAATTTGATTCCAACCATTTTTTATTATTATTGGGAGGTTTTGTTTACTATTTAATAAACTATTTTCATTTATTTGTTACTATTTAAGAATTTTTTTCATGGGCAAAGAAAAAAAAAAGACATGTATAATAAAATTTTGAAAACATTTTTTTCTGTAGAAAAATGGATAATTTTGTTTCAAAGGATAGCCTTGTGTTATCGCATAACTACTACTCTTTTGACTAGTGCAAAAGTGTTAATCACCATAAATTGATGTATTCCAAAATAAAAAAATGGTCAATAAAATTTAATTCAATGCACGATAATTATCCATTTAAAATATACTCTTTTATATTTTTTTTTATTATTATGAAACAGAGATTGTTCATTAAAAATAGTGAAAATCTCAAGTTAAAAAAAAAATGTCTACTAATCTAATTACCTAATGTTCAAAGTTCAGTAATTTTGCAACACGTTTGGTGCCGATCGTTTGAAATTATAAATAATAATTTATTTCTACACTTAAAAGACTAAAAATTCATATTTGACTATAACTAGAAGGGAAAGGAAATAAAGGAAGAAAAATAAAATGATAAATAAAAAAAAGTAAGAATAAATTAATGATGGATGTAGTAGAATTTGTCGAACGTCCAAACAATAAAAATAATTTATTACCTTACATTTTCTTTTCGATCCTTCCTACCATACTAAATATACCCAAAATAAATAAAAAGTGATCTAAGTTTTCATAGTAAGGTAGAAAACAAGACACCAAGGTCCCCATGTCAATCATCATTATTGCACTTCACCAACAAAATCAATCATGCAAATGTATGCCAAAATTTCATAATATATATTATTTCAATTGGGTGTGTGAGAAATTATAAAGTAAAAAATTTGTATCAGCTATTATTTAAAAAAGTCATAACTTTGACTCTTTCATTTACTTGGCATGACTAATGCTTAATCAACATGACATTTTTTATAATTAAAAAAAATTAACATGATAATTTTTAAGAACGCCACCAAGTTATTAAGTATAAGTATACGTCTCACTCAAATATCATAATGTAAGATACTTCTTTTATTTTGACATGTCAAAGATAAGTCGATCTAACTTAAGATAGGATTTCGAACGAGGTTAACAAATGAGATATAAGTTTAATATAATGATATTTTTACTTTTTTTTAACTCAATCAACTTTTGAGAACAGGAAGATTTAAACATGTAATCTTCTTGATTACTATATTTTACATCGATGCTTTAATCAAAACTCGACTTGACAAAAATATTTTTACTATATTGTACATCGAGTTCATTCACTCAATCTCTCTTATATATAACCCAAGTTAAGAATTGTACCTACAAAATTATATTTAAATTATTTTATTTTAAATTTACTTGTTGTATCTAATTAATTTATCTATTGTTTTATTATTAAAGCATAAAAATACTCCCAACCAACGTCTACAAAGGTAAAGTAAATTTAATAATACATATACATGTTGAATATATACGAAGAGCCATCATTTAGTTAATTTCATGAAAATACTAAGTTTTGAAGAGCCAAAATTCACATTTAAATCAATAACAAAAATCAAATATGAATATATAAGTATGAATAAAAACAAAAGAGAGTAAGAATGCTAGAACATGTCCTATTGTTTTTGTCATTTTGTGACATTAACCTATGCTGTTGGTGACATTAAACTTTGTACCAAAGTTTATAGTAAGAGAGAAATATATGCTTTTTATGGATATAATTGGCATTGACTTAATTGTCCAAATGCATTTGGAAAAGTTCTCAACTTTTCAATAACAAGGGACTCTATGCCCCCACCTTTTGTGTATATCTTTTTCCACATTGGCTCACACCACATGCTTTATCAATATTTTTGCCTTATTGAGAGAAAGAGGTAGGATTTGGGGTCTACATTGTGATTGAGTATATAGTCACCGAAACCACGTCGACTCTACGTAAAAAATATTTCCAAAGAGTAAGGATACATCTTAGAATTCAAAAGAAGAATTGAAGTTTGGCCTTAACAGAGTTATCGAGGCCAATAAGCAGAACCATTTGCTAGATTATATTGATTTATTAATTTGCTTTTTTATATTCAATTTACTTAAACCTCTACGTTATAAGCGTAGAGAATTTGTATCTCCGCCCCCACAACTTATTTAATATACTTTTTTTTAGTTCTCTATATTCTCGTGCTTTAATTATTTCTCTTTTTATCTGTCAAACATTTTCAACTATCATATTAGGTATACAATTTTCAAATGATTAAGAAAACATTTATAAATATCAAGACTCATTCTAATTATTGAGATAAACAATATTACCTTAGTTTCGTCTAATACCATTTTGATTCAAATATGACTTTAAGGTCGAGGTCTCTGGCCATGTTACAAATTTATAGTATTATTTTATCCTTCTATTCATAGTTTGACGTCAATGAATGGAGTAGCATGTAAATAATATATACCAATATAGTTGAAAACTAAATATTTAGGTTATTTTTTGACATGATATATATTAATGCTATATATATATATATATTAAAAAATAAATTATTCTTTGTTCCACCAATTTTTATCACATTAAATACTAATTTATTATTATTATTCTTATTTATTTCTTATATTATTTTTCTTTTTTTTCTTTTTTTCTTTTTTTCTAGTAGCCCTTATTATTTTCCATCGATTTCAATTGATTGTTTTGGATTAGCTTACAGAAGTTGTCAATTCTAATTTAATAAAACTTAAAAATTTTATTTGATTGACCTTTTTTTTTGTCCTATTTAACTTTTTTCCCTAAAGTTTTAATATCATTATATATATATATATATATATATATATATATATTTTTTTTTTTTTTTTTTTTTTTTTTTTTTTTTTTTTTTTTT
>JBBMEG010000024.1:3117756-3128632 GCA_037832605.1 Cyclanthera cordifolia
ATTGTGAAAAATGATGGTGGAAAAAACTTCTCCAAAAGACATAAAGTGACCACTACATCATCTTGCAATCCTTTCAATTTAGTTGAATCTATCGACTTAGAATATATAGCATTAAAGAAAAAGTATAGACGAATGATAGTGTATCTAACATGTTTAGGCCAAATACCACAAATTGCTACAGGTAGTAGTTGTTGCATCAAAACATGATGGTCTTGCGATTTTAACCGTAAAGTTTCAAATCATTAATCAACACTGTTTTACTTATGTTGGATGAATATCCTTCAGGTACTTTAATTTCAGATAATGTTTTATACACGCTCAATTTCTCATTTCTTGTTAGTGTGTAACATGTTGGAGGCAAGAATATTCTTTTCTCTCCCATTTTTGGGGCTAACTCGGATCTGATATTCAATTCAACTAAGTCTTACCGTGATTTTAACCCATCTTTTGTTTTGCTAGGAATATCAAGCAGAGTTCCAATAATATTAGAACAAACATTCTTCTCGATGTGCATGACATCTAAACAATGTCGCACGTGAAAATGTTTCCAATAAGTGTTTGCATGTTGTTTTTTTCTACTTCCTTTACCATGAGTAAATTGAATAGTATTTAGTTCTACAAGAATCTCTTCAATGCTTAATAGTTCAGAAGCTACTCCGAATTCTTGTTCCCCCGTAAACACTTTCTTTTATCGTATATATGGTTGTCCAATAGGTAGATATCTCCGATGTCCAAGGTATGCTATCTTTTTTTCCCTTAGGTAAATAAGTAGATGTTGTTTTCTCTCCACATATCGGACATGCATGATACCTTTTTTACAGTACACCCACACAAATTATCGTATGCAGAGAAATCATTAATGGTCCACAACAAAATAACTTTCAAGGTGAAACGTTGTTGACGGTGTGCATCAAAACATTCAATACCTTTATTCCATAGTATTTTCAGATCGTCAACTAATTGTGCTAAATAGACATCTATGTCATTTCCTGGTTGTTTGGATCCAGAAATCAATGCATTTAACATCAAATATTTATGCTTCATGCACAACCATGGAGGTATATTGTAAGTCACCAACATCACTGGCCAACAACTATATCTAGTACTTTGGTCTCCTTGTGGATTTACACCATCTGTCATAAGGCTAGACGAAGATTCCTCGATTCTAAACTAAATTCGGGCAATCTTTTGTCTATTTGTTCTCATGAGAGTGTATATGCTGGATGTCGTATATTTCCATCAACTTGCCGGTCAGTAGCATGTCATGTCAATAATTTTGAAGTTTCTTTACTTCGAAACATTCGTTCAAATCTTGGAATGTGAGAGAAATACCACATGACTTTTACTGGTGTATTTTTACCCTCTACTTGCACATTCTTTCGAACTTTCCATCTTGATGTTCCACATGTAGGACACAATTCGACATTAGCGAGTTCTTTTCGATACAAACAACAACCATTGATGCAGGCATGAATCTTTTCACAATTCATTCCTAATGTAATTAAAATCTTCTTGGCATAATAGGTAGATAACATAATTTCATTAGGACAAGACAATATAATGCTCAATAGTTCTAACAACTCTTTGAAACTCTTATCGCTTCATCCAAACTTTGCTTTCAAATTATAAAGCATAATCAATGCAGTATCTTAGTAAAATTATTAGAATTTGGGTATAATGATTTCCTAACATCCTCTAAAGATTGCTCAAATATTGGCGATTTGTCGTTAAAATAATCGTGTGCAGCCTGAAACATACGTATTTGGTCATCAAGATCGTCATCTATAATTTGATCGATTGGAACACTTTCAATCTTGCTTCTTTTCCTCGATATAGATTCTCCATGCCAACCCATGTGTCATAACTTTGATCGATATCATTTATAAATAAATGATATCTTACTACATTCACATTTTGGTACTTGACATTCACACATTTCAAACATGGACAACAAACAACATTTGACCATTTGGAATGTTGTAACACATTTTCTATAAAAGTCTCAATTTCTTAACTATATTCTTGTGACATTCGATCATTAATTAAGTATCCACAACTTATCCATATCCCAACTAAAATAATACCTACACACAAGGTAAAAATTCAAACACAAATATTTAAGGCACTACGTACTTTAAGGCACTACTTTAAACATATAACTAAACTCACAAACAAATTCCTAAAAAATAGCAAAATAAATAAAACTATAGCAACAAATAACAAAAAAAAAATAGTACATTTGAAATGTAGGAGGTGGAAGAGAAGCTAGAGCTCGAATCCGTTCAACAAGTTGTAAAAAGAGACGAAAATGAGAAGGGAAAGAAAAATGGTGAAGTATTTTTGGAGGTTTTGAGAAATAGGAAAAGTTTTTGGAAGTTTTGAGAGGGTTTTGGTTGCGGGTAAAGAGAAGAAGAAGAAGAAAAGTAATGGAGTTTTCGGGGAAGAAGAAAAAGAAGAAGCTTGAAAATGGAGTGGAAGTTTCGGTGTAATTAGGGAGAAAAGACAGCTGGGAAGAAGGAAGAAGAGTGAAACTGAAGAAAAATCAAACTGAAGAATGAAACTGAAGAAGAGAAAAATGAAACTGAAGTTTTGAATACGGTTTTGGTGTCGGTTTACCTTTTAGTGTCGGTCGGACCGACACCATATATCTATTAGGCTGATTTTTTTTACTATATGATGTCGGTAATATTGGTGTCGGTCAGTACCAGATTATTAATTTTGGTGTCGATCTGCCCGATACCAATTGTCCAGACCGACACCAAATGACCGACACCAAAAGTGACGGACACCGTATATCCGTGTTTTTAATAAAAAATTGGATAGACTGTTACCTATTCCCTCTTTTGTAGTAGAGAGAAGTTAAATTAAAAACAGTTTCATACAATTTTAGTCTTCAATCTAGATTCTAATGGTAAGATTCTAATGGTAAAAAGTGAAATGATCTAAAATAGAAGATTCGAAATCACTCAATACAGTTTCATACATTCAGAATATGAATCGTTTCATACACTCTTTGGAGAAAATGTGAAACGATCTAAAAATAAAAGATTCAAAATCACACATGCAATTGACAAAATAGAAGATTGGAAAATAATTAGCGAAGGAGTAAAAGTGAAGTACCGATTAGGGTTAATCATTTTTTTGAACGCTTTTTCTTTCGCTGAATGTTTCTTCTTCAAATTAGAGTTAATCACTCTGTTGAGTGCTTATTCCAACATGAGTAATCGAAAAATAACAAGAGTCTTGAAACCGAAGAGAGAGACGAAAAAGCTTTGAATAGAGAGATGAAAGAGGGTAATGAAAAGTTTTTGAAAACAAGGGAGAAATGAAATTTTTTGAAATTTTTAGAAGTGGAAACAAAAATTTGGTGGAATAGACTAAGTGATAGAGTGAGAGATAGACTTCAAGAAATTTGATAGAAACTTGATAAATATGGCTTCAAATATGATTTTTTTTTTTTTTTTGAGCATACCTCTTAGGCATGAATTTTTTGGTTTTTTTCATTGGACCACTCATTTCTTTTACTATAGGTGCAAATAATTTTAAATTGTGTTGTACATAATATTTTTATTGTTTTTTTTTATTATACGAGATTAAAAATCTAATTGCGTATACACCCAAAAAATGTGGCTCTCCTTGTAAATTGACTAAAATCTCAATCAATTTTATTGATATAGTTCAATGGAGGCAAAATTGAAAAATTAAAAAAGAACACCAAAATCTATTAAACATGTAATATTTTACAAAAACTGCTACAACTAAAATACAATGTCCACAAATTGTTAGGAGTTAATTTTCTTTATTATTTGAATAAATTCCTTTAACTAATATAGTTGGATAATTTTTTTTTTTCTATGGTATAATAATTTTTAATAATGAACATGTTATACTAATTTTTTTGTTATAGTAACTCATTTAACTCTACTTTAAATGAACTTTTTTTTTTTTTTTTTAATGAGTAACAAAAAGCCAGTACATTAACAAAGCTGTTGGAGGTATTAAAGTTTGAACAGGTTTCAAGGGAGGGAGAGAGAAAGAGATGCCTTTGGTGGATATGATTGGCATTGACTTGATTGTCCAAATGCAAAAGTTTTCAACTTTTCTTTAATATTATATGATATATGTTTGGACTCTACACACTCACCTTTTATTCCATCCTCAATCAATGCCCTTTCTATCTTTTTCCTCATTGCCTCACCAACATTTCTGCCCTCCTCCTTTCCCCTTCACTACTTTATCTTCATCATTTTCACCTTCTCTTCTCTCTCTTTTCTTTAGGGTAAGGAAAAGAAGAATAAAAAAAAAAAAACACACTAGAATCTCATTTCTTTATTATATAATTTGAAGTTATAGTTGACGTTTAACAAATGTTAACTATTACGTGGAATGACGCTCTATAAGCATCAAGTGATGTTTTGCTTGACGTTCCATAAACATCATGAAAAAGTTTAGCTGAAGTTCCATATACATGAAAGCAACAGTTTAGTTGGCGTTTATTGAATGTCAACTGTTGTTAAGAAATACATAAATTAAATGTTTTTAAGTTAACGATTTAGACGCGTCATTTAAAATTTAATGTTGACATATATTACCAACGTCGAGTTGGTTCTTTAGTGGATGCATTAACACGTCAAGAAATATATATTTATATTCGTTATTTACAAAATTTGTCTCGATTTTATCCTATTCACCCTATCAATATATTACATAGGAAATCTTTCTAGACATTATTCCAATATTAAAGAAAAATTTCAACATCTCCACATAAGCAATAACGATAAAACTATATATATGAAGATCGTACGTACTCAGTCTTGAACCTCCAATTTCCCCAACGATGGCATTCAAAAGTAACTACAAAATTGATCATCCACGAGCAAATAATGGGAAACAAAACTGCTAATTCTTGCCTGTTCATACTCTTTTCTTCTTTCAAACATTTAAGTAGAAGAAAAGTGTGAATGGAGAGAAAAGTCTTCCTTTTACCTAAGGACACACAAGCCCTTCCTTTTCCTTTTGTGCATCGATTTAAGAGAATGTCAATTCCCAGAAATCACTTTTTTTTCTTAAAAAAAAAAAAAAAATTAAAAAAGATAAAAACCTTTCACTTTCTCCTTTATTTAATACTTGAGGATTCTATGACAAAAGTTAGTTTCATGGATGTGGGTATCTCAAAATAATTATTCTAAAATTAAAGAGTATTTAGACAAAGTGAATCCCCACCATATCCCCTTCCCCTTTCTAAGCATCCAATGTCTCCTTTTGAGGTCACCCCTTACTTTTCTTTTACCTCAACCCTTCTCTGTTCGTTTGCTAGCTTTCTCATTCCAAATTTTATTTTTATTTTGTTGTTTTGGATTAGAAAAGGAAGAGATAACTGGGAATGAAAGATTAAAATAGTTAAAGAATGATGAATACAATTGTTAGAAAATAGAGGGAAAGAGACAAATGCAAATGAAACAAATTAGTATAGAAAGTCAGTAAAGGGACAAGGGAGGAGAGAGCGGTGACCAACTCACAGTGGCTTGCAGACAAGAGAGGAGAATTATTGTATTTATATTTGAGTATTAAACAGTGGGTTTGCGGGTCATAAAAAGTTGTCCACTTTCACTACTCACTACTCATTGACATTTTAAGGGGTCTACAGAGCATGTATGGTTTTAGTTAATTAAGTCTCTTCTTCAATTAAAGCTCCTCTGTGAAACTTATTGGTCAAAAAGCTTGGGGTTTGGTTCAACCCCCATTCAGCTCTATCACCATTCAAGATTGTGCACAAATGCTGCCACCACACAACCCTTCCAACAGGTTTTCTTTTCTTCTTTTCTGCTACTTCAGATCTCTTCTTTTTTCACTGTGTGAGAATGCAACTTTTGTAAATTATCAAACCATTGGACATCTCTCCGTCTACAACTTTTTTTGTTCTTCATAGCTCTTCAATGATTCAAGGGATATAATATAATTACATATTTGTAAGGGTGTTATCAGATGGAATTAAAAAGCTGATTACTGTCTTCTCCATTTCTGCATTTTAGTTGCTGTTTTTGAATCATCAACTTCCTAGACATGGTCAAGGATGCTGCTATTGAGGATCAAGAAGAGTTGCGTAATTCTTTTGAACCTAGTAATCGTATGAAGCTGGTAAGATAAGTGGGCATAAACAAACTACAACTATGAATATCAATACATCATGTCTAAAGTTATTTGATCCGATCGTAGGACTCGAGCTACTTCAAGGAATCAATGAACACGGAGAACAGCAGCTTCCCAAAAACAAACATACACTCATCTCTTAAACAAGAGGTACCAAAACAAAAACAACCTTTTGGTGTTTTACAATATACCTGATCTTTCTTTTAAACTATGTAATGAAGATTCTTCAGCTTGAAAAGAGATTGCAAGACCAGTTCAAGGTTCGCTCAACACTTGAAAAAGCATTAGGCTACAGGTCTCATTCTCAAGACAACACAAAGGTAATCCAATTACCAAAATCAATTTTTCCACTTTATTGCTTCATATTAAAAGCTGGTTTCTTGAATACAGCCAGCCACTGAATTGATCAAAGAGATCGCGGTATTGGAACTGGAAGTTTCACATTTAGAACAATATCTTCTCTCTTTGTATCGAAAAGCCTTTGATGGACAAATATCTTCATCTCCGTCCACCAATGAAGAACAACTTACTAAAACCAAGTATATGGTGAATTGTGTACCTGACATTGCATCCAAGAAGGAAGACAAGTCTGGTTATGATTCTGTTGGAAAGCCATTAAAGAAAGACAGTGGAATTTGTGAAGATCTCCTGGACTCCAGCGTTCGTCGTTGTCAGTCATCACTATCACGTTATTCAGCTTTGTCGAACAGAAGTAGTCTTCAAGAATGTTGTTTGGGTCAAGCTGTACGGCCTTGTCTTTCACAACCAATGTCCATGATGGAGGTAAGTTTGTATTTTTGATCTCAAACTTGTTCTGCTACAACTCTTGAAACACATGGATTTTTGTCTCTGCAGTTTGCTAAGAATGCTTCATCGAATGTAAGAAGTCTAGCAGAGTACCTTGGTAGTCAAATAGTGGAGCATGTTCGAGAGAACAACGCCAATCGTGTTTCGGAAGATATGGTAGAGTGCATTTCAGGCATATACTGCAAGCTTTCAAATCATGGTCTTTGTTCCCCTGTCTCGTCGTCTTCTCCATTCACTGCCTTCTCTCCACAAGATCAGTTTGAGGGGTTCACAAATGCATGTTTGGATATGAGGTTGGACAATCCTTTTCACGTGGAAGGTGTTAAAGAGTATAGCGGCCCCTACAGCACAATGGTTGAAGTGCCATGGATTTATACGGATACTCAGAAATTGATCCAAGTGGAGCACTTGTTACAGGATTTCAGGTAATATTCATTCATGTGTCATATTACTACAAAGTCTTCTTTCTTAAAAATGTGTTGATTGCCCTTGCCCTTGGCAGGTCGCTTATATCCAAGTTAGAGGAAGTCGATCCGAGGAACTTGAATCACGTGGAAAAGCTAGCCTTCTGGATCAACGTACACAATTCCCTGATGATGCATGTAATGGTTTTCTTATAACTTCCAACTTTCTCTCATTTTAGTTCTTGAGAGACGCACTATAACTCTATGTACTTTGTTTTCTGAAAGGCATACTTGGCTTATGGTATACCACAAAACAATATGAAGAAGATCTTTGTTCTGTTGAAGGTAAAACAACAAACATGAGCCCTGCTGGTCCTCTATGATTTATAAATTCTGTAATATAATCATCTTCGTACTTTCTTCCTCCTCCATTCAGGCTGCATATAACATAGGAGGTGAAACAATCAGCATCCACACTATACAAACTTCCATACTTGGATGCCGACTGCCTCGGCCTCGACAGGTACATTGAGATCTAATGCATTTAAATAGCTTCTTATTTCTTATGATCTACATTGAGTTATAAGATTCTTCCGCTGGCAGTGGATTTCTCTTCTTATTCCCTCCAAGTCCAAATTCAAAATTGGAGATAAAAGACAAGCCTACAAAATCCAGCAGTCAGAACCCCTTTTACGTTTTGCACTGTGCACAGGCTGCCATTCTGATCCTGCGGTACTTAAACATCTTTGCCCACACTCCTGTTCTAAATCTTACATTAGTAAAACTGTGTTCTTAGACTTTAGGGCGTGTTCTATTATTCAAACTTTTCCATCTTCCAGGTTCGTGTATACACTCCCAAAAATGTCATGCAGGAGCTAGAGACTGCAAAAAGAGAATACATTCGAGCAACGTTTGGCATACGTAACGACAAAAAACTCGTTCTACCCAAGATTATTGAGTCATTTGCAAAAGAATCACGATTGTGCACAACTGGTATGATGGAAATGATCCAGAAGTCTTTGCCTGAATCTCTTAGGAAGGGTGTTACCAAATGCCAAAACGGAAAGCCTCACAAGAACATTGAATGGATATCGCACAACTTCAGTTTTCGGTATCTGATATCTAGAGAAATGAAGTGATCTCTTGACCAACACAGCTGCTGCTTACATGATCTGAAATCCTTGAATGGTTTAGAGATAATAGAAGGGTTACATATAATTTCTGTATATAGCCGTTCACTAAACCAGGCGGGAAGGAGCGCTGAAAACTCAGCATTTGAGGCATTCTACCATTTGAATTTTGCAATCTTATCAATGTTGTGAATGCTCTTACCATCTAGGATTACATAGTTTTCTTAATTTGGATATGAATTCAACATCCAGACTCATGATTCATTCTATGCACTTGCAAGACAAAGAAGATTTGATGAGAAGATCAAGCAAAGATGTCTACACTTTGTGAAGAGTTGCAACCTTTCAAACTTCAGAATTCACCAATTCATTCAAAACACAATGAAATTCAGATTCATTCACATCTTTCATGAATTATGTACAAATTTAAGTTCATGTAATCATATTTAGTATGGTTCATGTATGATTTAAAAAGATAGAGGCTAAATTAGACTATATTAGTGAAAGGTTGTGTCTTTTATTGATGACTATTCAATTAGTGTGTGTATATATATATATATCGTAATGTTGTAAATTGGGAGAAAAATTGAGTATCAAAACTTGTGTTTTTTAAAATAAATTCTATTTGGTGTTGTCTAACATTCAAATATTGCTTTATGTTTGGAGTTAAATCAATTTATTAGATTAGTCATGATACAACTAATTCTAGAGTGAATTGTCTTAGGATCTAAGAATGAGCATCAAATAGTAAGATTGAAAATGAAATGGATTGTGGATTAGTTGCAACACTGAAAATGAGTTTTCTTAGAAGTTAGATTATGATGAATTATTTTTCTTATGACCATTCTACTACGATAACATCTACTTTAAATGATGTACATGTTGATGTGTATGAGTTAGGGAAAATGTACAAAAGGCCAAGACAAAACATGGGAATTTATTGATTTTTTTTTTTTTTGAAAAAATGAGTGAAAAGGATAAGTATGAGAATAGTTTATGGATTATAAAGAAAAACTAGAGAATCGTCAATGATACGAGCTTGTGAGAAACATCAAATGAGGAATATATGTTTGTTTTCAAAGCAAAATATTTTGTCTTTATATCAAGGAAATTGTTATTTAATGAGTGAGCTCGAACCTTCTTTCTCTAGTGTTTCTTTTCCGTTATTACAGGAGGCAAAAAAACTTATACAACAAATCAAATCAAATATTCTTTCTAAAGTAAACAATTATAACTCGTTTATTTTGAGGAAATTCTCCAAATTTGCTTCAGAGTACAACCATGGTAACAAGCATAAGGTTTTCAAACTGCGGATTGAATATCATGATTTGAGGATAAATCCTTTAAAGAAAGGGGGATCTTATGAATCCAACATCTGATTCATTGTATCTTTCGGGACTTTTTAATTTCAAACTTTGTCAAACATGCTCATAATTACTCGTGTCCTCCTTCAAAAGTTTCAAAGTTCGTCACAAGTTTGTCCTACACACACCTCCAAAATCCTTGTTCGACGAACTTTTTATTTTTATTCTCTATATATTTTCATTGTAGACATAATGTAGAATTTTCTATGCCAATTGGAATTTCTCCTCTAGTGGACATCGCCTTTTGGTCTATTTCTTTGTAATGTCTTTCTTTCACCCAATTTCTATCATGGCTGTGCCTTTAAAATGCACAATTTGCTTGGAAAATTTTTTGTTTTTTTTGTTTTTTTTTTTGTAGTTTTAACTTAAAGACGAGAATTCTGTTAGTTTTTGTTTGACTAGATGATTTCTTCGGTGTTGGGCATGTTTCTCTTTGTCTTGTGATGTTAAGGACAAGGTAGTTGTCTATAAGCTCTAATTCTGGTATGCCCGTAAGTATATGCAATTTTACTCATTTAATTTTATTAGATAACGTACGAATCAATCAGTTTGTTGTAGGCTAAAATATCCCGAAAGACTCGAAAGAGATTGGGACCCACACGAAGGACAACTAAGCCAACGCTGACCCCCCGGGGTTAGCCAAATGAAGGCCTCGACTTCCACGAGGTCGGCCAAACGCCAGCGCCGACCTCCCAGGGGTCGGCCAACGCCTTTGCCGACCCCCTAGAGGTCGGCCAAATGGAGGCCAAAACCCCCTAGGGATCGGCCAAGTCCATACCGACCCTCTGGGAGTCGGCCAAGAAAGGCCAGGACCCCCTGGGGTTGGCCCTTGCAGCCTCACCCTTCTCGGGTCCGGCAACGAGTAGGTCAATTCGAGTGGCTTGGTTGTGGAGGTCAGGACTCCCCCTAGAGTCAACCAAGCCCAAGTAACATATGGAGGCGCTGTGTCACGGTCTTGCTTGTCCAGTGCGTGTTGCACATGGCCGCATGAACCTCTACACCCCTTTTTATCATGCTTTTA